>JAPMOQ010051511.1:604048-620358 GCA_026543055.1 Argiope trifasciata
ATATATATATATATATATATATATAATAAAATATCTGTTATATATTAACGTCTTTCATACCTGTTCGGAAAGCAGAAAATAATAAAGGAAAAGCTCTGATTAACATGCTACTGCAATTAAATCTACTGCAAAAATAGACTACTGGTATAGGGTACAAATTTTGGTTGATAAAGTGTATGCTCATTTTTAATATTTTAGTTTTTTAATATTTTATATGCTTTCGGTTACAATAATAGTTCATGATTCTTCATAAAAGCGTCTTTTTTTTTAAAAAAAAAAAAAAGGAATTTTTAATTTTATCGAACTATGAACTTTACAGATGACGGAAATATCTCTAATGATCTCAGTAGGTTGTAATCTCATCAAAACACTGAATTTATTGATTTAGATAACATTTCATCTTTTCAGTGCTTTTAATTATTTATTCAACCAATCAATAAATAAAATACTGATACTGATTTTAAAAAAAACTAAATACTGATTTAAAAACTAAACACTGATTTCTCATCCACTAATCATCATCTTTGAAATAAATTGGTTTTCAAAAAATTTCATTTGTTTATGTTGTATTTTGGAATCATTATTTATATTACTAATTTGTATTTTGAGTTACATGTGATATTAATTTAATTATTTCTTTATTCGCCTGATGAATTATTTTTCTGGTTTCAGCTCCATCTAAAACTCAGGAGAAACCTCCTAGTGAGATGATGTTTGCCTTACCGCCTCTTGCTGTCCGGGAAGAAGATCCGGACGATGGTTACTGCGAACATGTCCTGACACAACCAGCGACCATAAGTCAAGTGGACCCGGACTTGCTGCATTCTGAAGTGGCTTTACTTCCAGGTATATGAGTCTTTTGAAAAAAAGTAGAAATCTGGATGGTAGCTCCATGTTATGATTTTTATTAAGGTATCCGACTACGTTCGGAGGAAATTTTGTAAAAATTTAGATATTTTAAAAACTACTTAAAACTATGGTTTTTAGATGTATTGTCAATTAGAATACGAAAAACTATAAATACCACAAAATTATTTGAAAATATAATATATTTTGTGAAAATGTGTAGCAAATTTTTATGACATTTAAGGAAAACGGTTAACACTCCACACAAAATGGTAATGCAGCAATCTTATTATTCTTTGTACACAAGTTATAGATGATAATGATGAATGAAATGAACCCAAATCTAAGAAAAAGTTGGTTTAGTTTAGTTTAGTTTAGTTATATCAACGTCCCGTTTTAAAGCAACACGAGGGCTATTTTGGGACCTACCTCATCATTTTGAACCACCGTCAGATGATGAGGACGACACCTGAACTGGCACCCCCCCCCCCTCTCCACACCTCGCCACAACAGCGGGAGGACGTTTGACCTGGCATACTTAACGTGCAAGAGACCCCCTCACACGACGGTTCTTCGTTGGAATCGAGTCCCGAAACTGAAACCCTTCGGTTACGAAGCCGAGACCTTACCACCAGGCCACCGTGGCTCAAAGAAAAAGTTGAAGATGCAGAGAAGTTATGGCTAAAAATATACATATATATGCAATTTTTCCACAAATTCACAAGTTAATTTTTTTAAAAACATCTATTAATCAAAAAGTCTTTCAGTAGTAATACAACTTTTGGTTCATTTCAGTGCCCATATTAACTAAAACACACGTTGAAATTTTTATGTAAATACCTCTAGTATTTTTTGAGATATCAGGTTAACGCTATAGAATCTTTATGAAAATGAAAGTTTTGAGAAAATTGAAGTCAAAGAGAAATTTTAGTTGAAAAATAGATGTCCCTGGATGATAGGTCAGGCCTTCCTTTTCCTAAAAAAGACAAACCGTTTTGCAAAGAGAAAAGCCTGAACTTCACGAAATAACAATAAAATAAAATTCGCCAATGTGGTCGATAACTAATAACTAACTTCTAACGTAGTTGGATACCTTAAACAGTTATTGTTATTTATCTGCTCAAAGCAGAAGTCGGATGAACTTCGACTTTAACTCGATCAACGCATTGTTGATAGAGAGAGAATTTAAGCAGATGAATGCAATACTGATAGGAAGAGGTTAAGCATATGAATGCCTTAATGTTGGATATAAGTTAAGCAGATGCATGCATTGTTGATTGCTGATAGGGAGGAAAGTTTGCGGAGAAATAATAGGCTTGCGATAATTATAATTGCACTGAAAATGCATTGCTTTTCACCCTATTTCATTGATAAATCTTCATCCTCGTATTATAAAAGAGAGATGCGCAATCAGATTTGAGAAAATTAAATTAACATTTGTCTCTAAATTTATTTAAATGGATTTGTCTGATGTCGCACAAGACGTAACTTCGCATTCACCATCTCTTGGGAAGCTCTAAGTCGCGGAAAATCTTTGCTATTGAAATTTTCTCTAATCACATTTTGAATTCATGGCGTATATGTCATGATGCATTTAAAAAAATCCCTTTGAGAAGGATTTTCCACAAATATTATTCAAGTAAAATAGCAGGAATTAATTTTGCAGTCTCTGGATGTAGTCAAATTATTGACAAGGCTGTTAAATGCATTTTTCTTATCACGTCGAATTTGTGATGTTTACTTTGAAAATAAGGATTTGTAGCATTTTGTCCCCAATAAAAAAATTAACTTACATATAATTTTTTTTTAATTTAACAAGGTGTATAAATATATGCTTATTTGATATTATATGGAGTGTAAAGAACATTAATTATCATTCTGTATATCACATTATTTTCAAAATCTTTCAGTGTTATGCAGAAATTACCTTAGATAATAATTGCTTCTATTGGACCCTTTAAAAAATGCTTTTTAATAATTGTCGCTACTATGAATCTTAATTTTTAAAAATTCATTTAATATCGTCTGAAATATTAGTTTTATTTAATTTCAATTAAATATTTTACATGCAATTTTATGTTTATGATTCTGCTAAATTGTTGGGCATTAAAGCCGTCTTATTTTAATTATCTTAACCATGATTCTATTCATTACGTCCATTAACCTTTCTAATGGAGACCAGTTCCGCAATATCATGGTGCTATTTTAAAAAAGCAAATACCTAACTCATCAATCTTCGAACTTTCACTATTGTATCTTCATTTTTTTAAAAACTGCGAAGATATTAAACCGAATCCTTCAACTTTAAACAATGGGAAAAAATCACGCGATGAAATATTTAATGGAATAATGAAAACGGTTCGAGTCTCACGGCAACAATAGAATTTACTGTTAGAAAAGTTTAAAAATTACCAAAATTCAGAAAGAACTTGCTCGACTTGTAAGCTGACACCTTTGAAAATATTTATTTTTTTAAATTTTAAGATAACTCGTATATTATTTTTGCTGCTTATAGTTTCGCTACTATGTATCTTTGTTATAGTAAAATAACAACAGGATGATATAGTAAAATAACAACAAGATTTCTCTTGATTTTCAATTAATTAAAATTTCAAACGAATCACTCCAAAATGGATATTTCCACTGTCCATGTTATTTTGCGTACCAAATTTGGTAGCTGTAAGTTAAACTGTTAGGCCTATGCTTTAATTCACGCATACATACACCTATTCATCTTTATTTTAGAAGAGATAGGAAGGGGGAATAGGAAAATATAGGGATTTAAATAAGAAAATTTAGAAAATTTATTAAAATTTCAATTAAAAAATAGTTTTTGTAAAAAAATTACACTTGTGAAAGCCGACATTATCTCAACATGAAACGATTCCCAAATTTTATGGAAAATAGCCCTCGTGTTGCTTTAAAACGGGACGTTAATATAACTAAACTAAATCAAACACAAATTTTATGTCTTAAAGATACAGCAGATGTTGTATACTTCTATAAAATAATTTGGTTCACATGCGTTTTATCATCTAATTGCACTTAATTCTGATCAACTTCTTAGTACTTTTAAGCATGAGCGATTTAAATTTAGGTTACATTGAATTGAATAATTCAACTCTCATCTTACTCAACCATACCAAATTGCATTTCACTCTCATTGAGGGACCATTAAAACCAAGATAATCATTATGATTAATCCAAAAAAATTCGCTTCTTGGGACAGACAGATTTATGTTGTCTGCATTAGTTATGAGGGGCTTTCGTCCGCTCTAAATTCTTGAGAAATTCGGTCAGACGTGATGATATTGAAAAGGGAAATCCCGTAAGCGGATATAAAAGCAATTGAAGGGTAAATCATCCTTAATAGTTTAGTTAAACGATCCCTCGGGATACGGCTGGACCAGTATTTCCGATTTATCCTTTCCGATAAATATTCCTTTGACCTATAATTAAGGGGGTCTTCAAGTTATATTCCAGCACTCCGCTTCGGAAAGAAAATTATGTGAATGATTATGAATGGAACTGGATCAGTAGGAACATTATGCTGCAATATTTGGCAGCTAGACTTAGACTCCTTTACCATTTATAATGTACAATTAATGTCTAACTGGGGAGCTGGGAAATTTCTCTATATTATTACAGCTAATGATTGAAAATTTGTAATGATTGTATACAGAGGGTCAAGTCAAAAAGAAAAAATTTTCCATTTGAGAATTCGAGGATTTAAAAAAAAAAATTAGCATCTGTATAATTTAAATATCTTCTTTAAGGCAGCTAACCCCTTCCTTCTCGAACGCGTGAAAATGACGGAGTGAAATTTCTACCTCTATTTCTCGCACCTGTGATATTTCCGGGCTGGCGTATTCAAAAGTAATGCTCCAAAAATAATAAAATAATCTATTTCTTATGCCCAGAATCATGTTTATTACTCAATATATACAACAGATGGCTGCCCTAGACTATTTGCTATGTTTTTAGAGATAGCTAATTTATTTTAATCTATACTTTCACTTTTATATAATTTTCTTGAATAAAAAAATAGGCACTTTAATGACCATTTTCTTCAAAATTATGCGACCGTTAAGGGGTTAATAAGAATTTTAGGAATTTTCGAAGCACTGCTAAAAAGTTCATTCTTAAAAGACAAAACAATTCCTTTTCTCATATTTACTTAATAGCTTTAAATTTTATAATTATTAATTCAAATTTAATTGATTTATTGCAAAGAAAATAACTGAATCATTGCAAATATTAACATAGTAAAATGTTTTATTTAATTTCCATGTTGTATCAAAATTATTGTAGGTCTAATTTTTGTTGCGATTAAAATTGTATTAACGAAAAAAAATTTAAACACAAGTGAAGTTAAAGGGTGTATTTTAAAATGAAAAATATTGACCATCATTCTTTAATAACATTTTAATATTTTTACACGGTTATTTCTGAAAATTAATATTCATTGAAACTGTATACTTTTCCTAGATAAAAATGAATTATAGCAATTTCCTTTTCTATATATTGGATATAAATACCAATTCCTTTCTGTATCATTATAACTGGATGGTATCAATCATCTTTCTTACATTTCCATTAATTAATTGCATACATTTTATGTTTAAGTACTTTCATATGTAAAATATTATTACTGTCAGTCTGTCATATAAAATATTCCTCATGTATTAAATTAGAAATCCAAAAGAAGAAGCATGTGCTGAGAATAATTAAGTAGTTAAATAGTTATGAAAGGATACGTTATATAATTATGTATGTACTCTATGCACTAAGTTAAGTTATAATTTAAGTGTACGTTATACATTATATAATGGATTGCCCCAAATTTTCTATCAAAGTAGTGGGTGTTATCAACCTCGATAATTATTTAAAATCACATTTCTCAAAAATCACTGGCCACATTTAATTACCAACTGCTTTTCTCAGGTATCTATGCATAATGGATACAACACCATTATGTTTATTCATTTGACATTAAAATTAATGTATACTACAAAAAAAGTTCGTTAATTGGATGAATGAAAACCTCTGATGGGAGGCGGTTTAACAATACCTAAAATGGTACACGTGGCAAGATTTTAATGACGGTTTGGGCGTCTTCAGAAACACTATTGGTGCTCAAGACAAGATTTTTTCACCGAAATAAAAAAGAAAGGAAAAGGAAAGAAATGACATAATTTAATGCATTTCAAATCTGGATGCTCTGTGCTTATTATGCTACAATTAGTTTTTGAAAAGTGATACATTATAATTTTTTTAAATAATTTTTTTTCATTACAGCAGCTAAATATCAACATTTCTGTTTTAGATTTGATTCCCATTTCCATTTCATTCAATTAACAATTCCTGAAAAAAACTGAATTTTGTAAAGTAGTTTTTAAGGTTAAGGAAAGGCAAAGGTTTACCTTTGCCGCTAATATTCTATTCTATATCGTTATATCTATTACGTTATGGTATTTCCAGCGTGCAGTTAAAATTATTTCTTCATCTTTATCAAATTTGTATTAAAAATTATGAATTATAATCCTTTAAAAGGCTTTCCATGTATTATTTTGCTGAGCTCTTGGAAGTGAGGATTACATTTCCATTTGATGAAATTCATGAGATGCTTAAATAACT
The DNA here is from genome assembly GCA_026543055.1 of Argiope trifasciata. Classification (NCBI taxonomy): domain Eukaryota; kingdom Metazoa; phylum Arthropoda; class Arachnida; order Araneae; family Araneidae; genus Argiope; species Argiope trifasciata. The sequence goes on from JAPMOQ010051511.1 coordinate 610,532, forward strand.
TATTAAATTTAAAAGTAAAGGAAGTTAATAGATTTTAAAGTAGGTTGTTTATGTACAAATTAATGTACACGGAATTGCTAGCAAACAGTTTGGCATACTTGTTAAGTGGGGATTATAAATGTTTATTGATTGTCTTTCCAGTTTGATGTTCAGAACTTAATATTGTAATTACCAATTTTTCAATACCTCTACTAATGGAAATAAAAGAAAAAAAGCAATGATTTAAAAGACTTACTCCCAAATTGCGATATTTTAGAACTCCTTTTCATATTTTAGGAAAATAATTACAACTAGAACCTACAAAATTAAAGCACGAATTTATAATGTTTATTTGAAGTAGAAAAAGAAAGTTGCTGAAGAATGCAGCGAACCAATTTCACTTTTGCATCTTGGAAAAGACGTAATAAAAGTAGAAGATCCATGAAATTGTTTTGTTTCGAGCGTTGAACTACATATTTCCTAAAACTGGAACTTGTTCATCATGGAAGAGTAGTTATGGTTGCGGTTGGCTGGTCGCAGGGACTTACGATGCTACAACTCCCGATTCTCTGAAACAACAAATAATGTGGCCAAAATAGGAAAATGTTTTGATATATTTTCTGCAACCGTTATCTGCAGAAAGAATCATATTATTCAGTGGAAACTATTTATGGAAATTCCACAGATCAGGCTCCTCACACTAGTGAGTATCGTGCAAAGAATTCAAGGACATTATCCTTTTCTGAAAAGGGTTCCGTTTTATGTTCTGTGAATCATGAAATTATATGGATGCGATAAAATTTAAGGCTTTTTAATTTCTGATTCTAAGTAAAAACAAATATCGTTGTTTTATTACAAGTGACTTGATATAAGAGATTGAGCAAGTTTATGTAGACTTGCCATTTCTATGCGATTTTATGAACCTTATCTTCAATGAAATACCTCAGAAAGGTAGTCATCAAAAACTTTCTCGAGTAGCGAACTGCAGCTCTTGATTATCTGTGGTTAAATTTACGATTAAGAATGAAACAGATGTGCTTTCGTAATTTAAGAGTAAAAAATTTTTCCCCGTTACTAACTTTTAATGAGTTTTGAGTATATTTTCAACAAAATTGTTTAATTAAAATAGCTTTAATTATTAAACTCCTCGAATACAAATAAGAATTCTTCGCTTTCTGCATGATTGTAATAACACAGCATCTGCTCCAAAATCGTTATGTTCTATATCAGAAATAACTTTTTGTAAAAATTCGCTTTTTGTCGAAAATATACTCATGGATATTTCGCCAAATGAAACCTAACAAAAAATGGAATATTATTTCCTTTCTTCTTAATTTTACATTATAGTTGCTCATAAAGACAAATGAGAGAAATATCTGTCAGATTTTATGGTTCTATGTGAAGATTCTATAAAAACGAACCGTTTCAGATTTATACTTTCAAATAGTTCAAACTCTATGAAATCTTCAATATTCTTTTTTAATTTATCGAGATATATTAAATAAGAATTTGCGCAACGAAATTTCAGAAATTTTTAATTTAAAACAGTTGTTATTAAAAATATTTTGCTTAAAAATAATCAATTATTTATCTATAATCGGAGTAAAGAGACTATGCAAAATTTGAACAGATATTTCCGTTTCTTTTAAATATTAATAGCGTATTCTTAACATTTCCTTTTTTTTCCCTCCATAAGTAATTTTGATTAAAACTTTTTTTAAGTTATCTTTATAACCCTTAATATTATCTGAGATTTCATTATGTTACTTATAATTAATTCTTTAGTGCAGCAATTGTTTATCAAACAATTATTACTTTGTTAATTTTACAATTGCGCTGATATCTAGGATCTAGAAAATTGTAAGGCACATATAAGTCATAGGAGAAGATTCTGAGAAATATTTTCAACATATAAAATTCGTAAAAAGAATGTAATATTTTTTTGAAATTAAAAACAGAATTTGGAATGGCATGATGAAAACATTAGGATTTTTAAATTCACAATGAAACAAAACACATTAAATACAAATATACACGTAATAATAGCAAAATTTACAAAGATACTTGGGAAATACAAACAGTAAATTTAGTAAAAAATTTATCAAAATATAAAATTAAGCAAAATATGCCGCATAACATATAATGCAAAAGAGAATCGAGGCCAGAAACCAGAGTCAAGAACACAATGTAACACAAACAATATTTATCCGCCATTAACATGATAATTGCGGACCCAAAGACAAGAAAGTGCCACCATCAATATAGACTACAAAATATCAAAACAAATTGTGAATTTAAAACAAGCACCCTTCTTCAAGAAAGAACATCTATGTAAAATGATTGTAAAAATTTGTTTGTCACAAAAGCTGTACAATATTTGAAATGCCCTTAAACGAATTGCTCACCCTGAATATTAGTGGTTAAATGTGGGATAAAAAATATCAATTACTACGCGAAACATTTCTTCATCATTCGTTGATTGCTGGCGGCGAGTTGTCTCGTCTTCTTAGTTAGTATAACTTTTTTATCATTAACACTAGAAATAATCATCAATCATGCCATGAAAACTGCTGTGATGCAGGTGGTTATAATAATAATAACATAGATTTCTGATCAGCAGGAATCGAGTAACAAAGTGAATTGCTTCATTTTTACATTAATTGAAATATAAAATGAAAAATGATGAAAGAGACAATATTCGTCATATGAACAGATCTAGATTCAATACAATCCAGTAAGCCATGTTGCATCTTTGAAAAATTCGTCTTGAATGTTGGCGGTTAAAATATAGGATAAAAATATAAATTGCTACTCGAAACATCTCTTCATTGCTTGTTGATTCCTGTCGACAAGTGGTCTCGTCTTCTTAGTTAGTATAATCTTTAATATTAGAAATAACCATCAATAATGCCATGAAAAATGCTGTGATGCAATTATTTATAATAACAATATTTATTTCTGATCAGCAATAATCGAGTAAATAAATGAATTGCTCCTTTATTTTTAGACTTCTGATCAGCAAGAATCGAGTAAATAAGTGACTTACTCCTTTATTTTTAGACTTCTGATCAGCAAGAATCGAGTAAATAAAGGAAATGTTTGTTCATTTTTAGACTTCTGGTCAGTGAGAATCGAGTAAATAAGGGAATTGCTCCATTATTTTTAAACTTATGATTAGCAAGAATCGAGTAAATAAGGGAATTGTTCGTTTATTTCAGACTTTTCATCAACAAGAAGCGAGTAAATAAGTGAATGATTCCTTTGTTTTTATATTAGATTAAATATAAAATTAAACGTAATGAAAAAGACACGTATTCGTCGTAAGAACTGAACAAAACTCGCTATTTAATACAAACCAGTAGGCCATGCTGCATGCATCCTTGAAAGCTTCATTTCTCATTGCGAAGTACAGCTTCCCTGCCGCGCTTTCACGGCTGAAAGAAAAGGGAAGGTGACAGCAATGGTATTTATTTTTACCTCCTGTCCTCACAGCGAATGAAAAATCGATATTTGTGACACTCACGCAAATTTGCATTTGCCTCCGGAAGCGACCTCGTCATTCCACCAGGTAATATTGACTTTTTTTTCTCCACGGCCGTTCGTACTATCGTAGCATCGCTGTTGACAGTTGAGGCGTCTAATTTCCCCTTTCTTCAATTTGTTATCATAGGGAGAGGACTGTTTGATTCGCATATTTGAGGAGGCAAGGCGCTTCTTTATATTAATATATGTTGAGAAATTTTGTAAGTAAATTTCGTACCATTTTCAGTGCTTCAGTACTTGATACCTTTAGATGTGCCCATCTGATAATAATATTTTTGAATTAGGGGAAAGTTATAATTTTTATCTATTCTCTGTAATTTGCATAACAGTGAATGTTTTATATTTAACTTACCTTTCAGTTCGTGTGCAAAATAGAGTTATGTTCAAATTAAATACATTTAATATGAGATTTGTAAATTTTTTATATTCATCATGTAAAAAAAAAAAATGATGTATAATTGGTCATATTACCCCTTATGTTAGAAACTCTTCGAGAACTTTTTCCTGTTTTTGTTTCGTGAGTAATACTTATTAATTTCCTAATGCCTGAAATATTTCTTTTGTATATCATCAAGTAATTTGATTAATTATTTATTCAAAAATCTCTGATCATTTCTTTTCAATTGATAATAACGATGAATGTGTGCGTGTTGCCGCTATATAAAGCAGACTGCTTGATCTACAGCTTACAAATTTGTCATATATTACATGTCATATTAGAGCGAACTTCTTTGGAAATTTTAATTAGAATTTTAGTTAATTGCAAATTAAATAAAATTTCAAATTTTTTTCTCGGTAATATACCTAAATATTATGGCACAAAAGTAAATTTTACATCATTTCAAAATTTGAAAGAAGTTTCTTTTTAGTGAAAAAAAATGATAGCTTTTAAAAATCATTTTTTGTTTAATTTCCAATACTAGAATACATTGTTGCCTTAAAATTCAAACAAGTTTTGTGCTTTCAACAAAAATCTAATCGCACGATGTTTCCTCATTGTTGAAAGTTAAATAAGAAAATTTTAAAAAATGCATATCTTTATAGTTTACGAAACGAATATAAAAATTAAATTAGAATACCATGAGATTTACAAGATAGATGAATTACATATTTACATTTTTAATAGCCCATAATTTCATGGGACTGTTCTCCATGTGCAAAACAAGCAAAGCATGTATAAAATAATTAAAGTAAGAAATTTTTATGTCTAAGCATGTAAGCAATTTCATGGCATCATGGATATACATGAAGTTTGAAACGATTTGAGCAGTAATAGTATCTGGTGGACCAACTAATTACCAAAGACATTAGTATGAAGGCCGGGATAGCCTGATTGGTTGGACATTGGACTCGTGTTCATTAGGTTTCGAGTTCGAACGCGCCAGCCGAAGACTCCCTATGTGTATTGGTGGCTGGCGACGTATAAATCTGAAGTGATCACAAAGTCTTTTATGTTGAGAGTAACACCAGTGGAGGGTACTGGTTCAGAGGTGATCGTTCTCTGATTCAAGTCTAAATTACGCTTTGTGAATGAATGAATGAAATCCGTCCGTAAAAAGTGTTTTGATGCTTGAGTAGTTAAGCAATATTTTTGGCCCTAGTTGGCGTTACAAAAAACAAGAGACGCATTTTTGGCTTAAATCGCTGATAGATAATAGTCAGCTGGCTTGTAAAGTGCCGTAAGACACAACATATTTATATGAAATATAAAAAAAATAGGAAATATATTTTACTATTACTGTTATTTACAAATTTTCAACTACAAATTACTCGTTTAAATAAGTTATTTTGTCTATATTATTTTATTTGTTTATTATTTTCTTCTTTTAAGATAAAAAGGAAGTAAAATTTTAATAGAGTGACATTTTGTTTAAACATTTTAAATGAAATGGCGTTTGTGTTTTAAAAAAATTAACTGTTGTAAATTTAATATACATAATGTATTTATCAAAAATGTAATTCTGTTTCAACATGTTACATCTTTCTCCCTTCGTTCTATCTCTTGTTTTGGCTTAATCTCAAATTTCATTCATGGGAAGCCACAGAGACAGTTAAGTCTGCAAAAATCAATTGATCATCAAGGGCACTTCCTTCTCACGATTCATAAAAAGACGATATTATTTTTTTTACTCCCTCCCGCTGACTCGCTTCATGTTACTCTAAAAGAATCAATGCGGTCGTGAATGCATGCGTTCGAAATTCGAAGCTCGAATTCCTATGCCATCAGCGCGTTTCTCCGGAATACTAAACAGTGCCAAAATTCATTGAATCGGCTGCGTCCATCTTTGAAATGTTCAGGTCTGGAAACTACGACGAAGTTCAAGGTTCATCGTTAAATTGCAATTCGAATTACCTTTGCGGAAATAATTTATTTGTCATGCATACATACATCAGGTTCCTTTTCCTTAAATCGTTATTCAACCTTTTAACATCACAGATGGAGTATTAACGAGCTCTGTTAATTCACTTCCTGTCTGTATTTACATTTCTATGCATCGTTTTTGCTGAATAGAGAAGTTATATCTGTAATCAGTGATATACAAATTGATAGTGGAGGAAAAGTTATACAGTGCATCATTTTACTCTGTTAAATACACCTGTATCTGATCCTAAATTACATAAAAATATTTTTTTACAATGCTTGGAATAAATTTTGAAAGGTAGGAGATCTTCAGGTACAAAGCTAGCATTATCAGACATGTTTAGTCATGCTCCAATTTGAAATAGCTAATAAAATGGCGAATCCTTTCGGTTCAAACTCCTCTATGCCCGTAAAACATAATTTTAGAGTTAAATCTGTTTGTGAGCATGATAACTTAATAATTGATTTGAGTGGAATGTGTGAAATTTAGTGTGTGATTGTCACATCAAATTTTTCGACTTCTGTTGAATTTTGAACGATATCCATTGACAGGAAATCTAACTGTCAAGTTCAAATGAGTGGGATATTTACAAGATTTACAGATAAAATTTAGTAAATAAATTTAACTTCTAAAATTCGGAGTTAAATCTGACTGTGAACTTGATAATTTAATAATTGATTTGAGAAGAATGTGTGAAATTCAGTGTGTGGTTGTCACATCAAATTTTTCGACTTCTGTTAAATTTTGAACGATATCCATTGACAGGAAACCTGACTTTTGAGTTCAAATGTGTGGGATATTTATAAGATGTACAGATAAAATTTGGTAAAAAATTTAACATGTAAAATATTTCTAAAATTTGGAGTTAAATCTGACTGTGAACTTGATAATTTAATAATTGATTTGAGCGGAATATGTGAAATTGAGCGTGTGGTTGTCTCATCAAATTTTTCGACTTCTGTTGAATTTTGAACGATATCCATTGACAAGAAATCTAACTGTCGAGTTCAAAGGAGTAAGATATTTACAAGATGTACAGATAAAATTTGGTCAACAAATTTAACATCTAAAATGTTTAGATTTATCATCTTAAATGCTGAACTGAATCAGACAAGAGATTGACCATCTGTCAATCTCTGTTTGTTTCCCCGTGCTTCATAGTTTAATTCACAATGTTATAGAGTAAATAAATATGTTAAAAACCAAATTAATTTTCACAGTCCAATCCATCATCTTTCTGTGAATGTAATTCTGCATTTCAAATTGAGATGGATTTATAGCTGTTTCTGCAGCAGCTTGAATCGTAAATATACGAATTCAAGAGTGATGTAAATGATGTTATTGACTCTTGATGTATAAAAATTTAAAAAATTACAAGACTATATTAATAAAATGTAAACAAAACATAAATAATATGCTGAGTAATATCAAGTTGGTTAAATTCATTCTATCAATGCGACTTTATTCGTTTAATGATATTTATAAAAATTTCTTTTATAATGTTAAGAAATGATTATTTTAATTCTTAAGAAATAATTTTAAAAACTTTTTTTATTTAATAAAAACATATACTATATTATTTAAATAATTATTTAAAATATTTATTTTTTCCCCTCTTAAAATTTTTTGTTTTTGTTTTTAGTTCGGTCGATGATAGTAAATCCTGTTTAGGGAAAATATAATTTCATCACTTACACTTTTTTTTTGTAAAATTTTCATTCTAATTAGAAGAATATTTATATATCCGCAAAAATTCTAATTACAATTTTCTTTTTATTGGTTTGCTACTTTATCAAAATATTTCTCGAAATAGGAACAGTTACGACTAATTCTTACATCAAAAGGTTTGCTCAAAAAAAACTGTGATATTGTGTCTAATAATTTTCGCTGCATATTTTACATTTTTGTCCACATTTACAAATAATTCTATTGAGAAAGGAATGTAACTTCGCTTTTGTAAACATTCCAATATAATTTTTTAATATGAATAAAAAATATGTCCTGATAATGATATAAAATATGAATTATTTAACTGAAGAATCGTTTTTTGATAAAGTATTAATAACAGAGAAAAATTTGACACTTTTTTTTTCTTTCTCTTGATGTCAAATGTGAGTATGGTAATTCTTATAATTGGTTATTGTTATCAGCTGTGAACAATTTAGTAATTATTGCGTAAAACTTTTGGTGAATGATTAATTTCCTTATAATTTGCATTACAGTGTTTTTGTTATTATTATTGTTAATTTCCCTGACAATTCTTGACATTTTAAATTATTTGATTTTGATTGATTTGAATTATAATTATAAATTTATAAATATCTATCCATCTCAACTATGAAGGAACCATTTCGCAATGTAGATGTAAGAGAATTGCTTTACTTAGGAACTCACTGATTCATAATAATTTATAGAGTTGACCTCTCAATTTGCATTATGACTGGGAAAAAAAGATAAAATTTATTAGTGATTTCACAAAGGCTTTTCTAAAAAAACAGTTTAATATTGAGTTAAAGCATTTAGAAAACGATTTAATACTGATTATATTAAATTAATAATTGTTTTGAAGAAGTTTAATGAGAAGTAAATTTCATCAAATATTAAAAATTAAAGGAAGTTATTCTTTGAAAAAGAATTTTATTTAAATTTTCTACAAGTTCTATTTTAATATAATTAAATAAATATGTAAAAAGTTTGGGAATGGCATAATTTATGAAAATGCATACATTATTTTTCATTGTTATTAGGAAATCTAATTATGTATATATATAATTTTTCTCAGTGTATAAGAGTTCTTTTTCAGCGATGGAACTAACTGAAATTCTTAACTATTTATAACTAAACTCATATTATTATATATATATATAACTATACACACATATATATATAACTATTCATGTGATATTTTAAATTTTATTTTTAAAAAGTAAATTTCATTAAAACACTAATTACTTTAAAATGTTAAAATTTTCAACGTGTAAGGCTTTCCTTTCAGCTTTATAAAGTATGAAAATTCTTTATAGAATTTAGTTTTCTGTTTCGTTTACTAAGCGTGCTGATTTTTTTTCACAATATAGATTTGCCATTTTCATAAATAATCTCCTATCCAAGTCTGATTTTACTATAAATCCACAACAAAATTTATTCTTAGTTTTATAGCTAAAATAAGATTCGCCTCAATTTATTTTTGTTTTGTTTACACAGGTTGCAGAGACTCCAAAGGCCGCAGCATCGTTGTAATCGCAAGCGATGCCATCAAAGATGGCTTCCCACTTTCCTCATGTCACTTAGCCCAACTCCTTCTCTACTTCCACACCATTCCCAAGTAAGTACAGCTTCGGGTTATTACGAGTATGAATTATTCATGCCTCCATTGGAGACAAGCATTTTGTATTCTGGCAGTTGTCTGATATGAAATCATGCCTTAACCTATCGCTTGTTCACTGCCCTCTACTTGTACACAATATTTGATTTGAAACTTGCAAATGACCTTTTCAGTGGAAAGGAAAGTTAAAACTGTGCCAGATGATATCGATATAAATTTTTATTGTGAATTCGAATAAAAGATGTAAGGAGAAACACTGTTTAAATATGATTGGTTCGTTTCATTTGTATGATATAAGGTTTATATTGGCATCGTTTTCTCAGTTAACAATGAATATCAAGTATTGCTTTGAAAAACCCTTCTCATTGTTTATGGAACATAATAAAAATTACTTAGTATCATTTATGGCTTGTGCTATACAATAGTAAGTCATAAATGCTGTAACCGATAATATCTTTAGACATAATACTGAATTTGCCGTTTCTAGTTTGTTGGAATAATTTAAATAAGCAATGGTAGCAAAATGGATTTTTTATATGATGCTGATATATTTATAATAATTAATAAATAAACTAAAAAGAGTACCATATTTAAAAATGAACTAAAAAGAGTACCAT
>JAPMOQ010051511.1:620368-634805 GCA_026543055.1 Argiope trifasciata
AAAGAGTACCATATTTAAAAATGAACTAAAAAGAGTACCATATTTAATAAATAAACTAATAAATAGTACCATATTTGATAAATAAACTAATAAAATGTATCAAAACTATGGAACAACGAATATGTAACGAAAAATGGCGGAAAGCTACGAGAAAAAATCTGGTCATAAATTGGTGGATAGATACGGAATACGGAATATATATTCAGAAAACTATACGATAAGGTTAAAATACAGTTTTTTCGAATACTCGCTTACAACAGTGCTGGTAGTGAAATAATTTTTACCATAATTATATTTTTAAAAATTTCGAACTCTTGTTCCAACATTAATACTACAACATTGGAGTAGCTCAGCATAACCAAGATGTATATGGTAATTTGCTTGGTGTTAAACTAAGCAATAATGACATAGAAAAGACAAAAGTGGTTGCTATTTATTGAAAAAACAGTTGTAAATATCTAATAAATAGTGTTAATTTAATCAATAAAAATCGTGTTGTATACTTATTCAAAAAAATCTCTTTTATATTTAATCTATAATGTATAATTAACATTAAGTAATTTTAATAATTTTTGATAACAATTGTTTTAGTTTATTAAAATTTTTTGGAAATTCCTGTATTCAATAATTTGTCGTTTTTGCATCATATGTGATATATTGTTTATAAAAATGCTTCTAGTAATTGGGTATCTAGTGTTGGAAGGTATATAATTTACTATATGAATTTTGCAATACATATCACTTAACTGATTTTAATTATCCTAGTACATTAGGCTTGCAGTTATTTATATATATTGATTAGAAACAGAATTAAAGTTTTCTCTTTTTATTAACTGCTTGTATTTTAATTAAAACTCCCCTTTTATACAGCTATGCGGGAGATATTTAGTTGCATAAAAATTAAATAAAGACTACTCTTTATATAATAGTTCAATTCCTTACGTATAAAATTATTTTTAGAATTTATAATGTATGGAAAGAAAGTAAAAATAAGAACATTTACTATTAATTTTTTATGATGTGAAGTTTATATTGTTAGAAAAGTGCAGTTTATACTTTTAAACACTTTATTAAAGATGCCTAGAATAGATATGACGCAATTACGAGTGCTGCCGACGTTTTAAGTTGATACACTTTTCACTTCAGTTATAGAAAATTATTACACAAAGAAAACATAAAGCAGAACTTCTCATTCTCGTTTGCCACCACTTTGAATGCAAAAAGTTTGCTGACTCATTTCTCAGAACAATTTGTTTAACATTAAAATTAAATGAGGCATTGTTTTATTAATTAATGATAATTATCGACTAATTTATGTAAAAAATTATTTAGCGAATATTATGGTAATCTATTTTGTATCGGGCTTTGATCTAAGAAACAATCGATAAAGATAACTCTTTAAGGAACTTATAAATTGGATTATTTTTCATTGCTATATATATATATATACACATATATATCCTGTCGTAGGGGTAGCGCATCTTCCAAATCATCTGGACGTTATGGGCTCCAATTGTGTTTTTCATTTGTTCTATATCTGTAAGATGTGTGAATGTGCCCCCTCCTGTAAAAAAGGATTGTGCAAGCAAATGTGACGCAAGAGTAGCTAAGACGTACTCTTGGCCCTAGTTGGCGCTACTAAAAACAAGAGGCACATTCTTGCCTTAAAATCCCTGATTTCGTCAGCGAACTTGTCCATAGCAAGTGCCATTAGAAATGAACAACAACAAACATACCCTATTGATCGTTTTCTCTTTTAATCAAAATAAACATTCAACTTTATGCGTAAACAAGCATTGAGAAATTCGCCAAACAACCATTGAACATATCGTTTCTAATACATAATCCTAATATCTGTTCCGCCATCTGTTATGATTGAAATAAAAAAAATGAGGATTCATTTCCACACCTAATTTACACCTACATAACAATAAATCGAATCCATTGTTTTAACCATTGAACCTTGGATATTTTTCAAACCACAATTGTACCCTCCATAAAATGCATAGTTACGATTTAAAGATCTCCCACCAAACCTTGGGAACTGGTTGTCAAATGTAAATCAGAATCCGCCCCTTATATCACGACCTGACATTTACAAACATCTACAGGCAAGAAAGGTTTTGACCCGACATAGCTTGCTGAAAGCGAAGTGTGAGATAACCTTTTTCTGATCATTTGTTTTCTTGTTAAATCTCTTAACGATCGGTGATGAAAGTAACATTTATACACGACAGAGAATCGAACCCTGATGTATGTATGAGAACTGAGGGCGTGACCGCTAACTACTGACATTGATTTTCTCTGTTAGCTTATCCATCATGCTTCTGAAAGAACAATAGTAGAAATCTGTATTGTTTTGGCCAATTCGGTACTTTCCAAGGAATGTGAAAGCGGATCGTTTTAATTTGTGGTACTACACCCTGCTGCAGTAGTATTTTCCTCATTATAAATGTAAAATAAGTACTCAAGACCCTGAAAAACTGAATGGTAAGTAATACTTATAATAATGACGTGTCTTCTGGAAATTTGATTGTGAATGCTTTTGGAATGCGTTCACATGTCCTTTGAGGTACTAATAGCTATTTACACAGTTTTTACGGATGTTAATGGTGTATATCAAGCCCGAATGTGGGTTAAGGTAATTTTAAATATTTGGCGTGAGAAACTGGAGATGCTCGCCGTTGAACAATGGGAAACTCCTAATAATGCAATAGTGCTAGCTGACTTATTGGTGATTCATTAAATTTTTCGACTCGTTCTTCAATTATTATTTTTTTAAAAAAAGCTTACAATGCATATTCGAATTTAAATATACAAGAAAAATGAATATGGAATTTCTGATAAATTATCTTAAGCATTTAATATTTTTATTGCCGTGTTGGCTAATGGCAGTTGAGGCACGTTAGATACGTCGTGATTGCAAAGTCCTTCTAGTTCCCATAACAAATTATACCTGAATCAAGGATGAGTCTCTCTGATTTGAATGAGGAATGAGTCCGACTGCCGCTTAAAAATGGTTGTGTCATGTGTGTTCGAGCAAAGTCGTCCTTTCACCTAAACGGTGCTTGTTAACAACGAAAGATGCACACTTTACCTTAATTCGAAAGAGCTAAATCTCATTCGGCTTGGTATAACCAAATGGCATTAGACCGACCCGACATTTTTATTAAATTGTTGAAATATCGCGAACAAAATTATTTTTAGAATATCTTGCATTATTAGACACATGTTGCTTAAGGCACTTGTGCGTAGAAAAACCCTTTGGCTAAATCTGCGATTTTAAGCCGAGTACTCTTGCTTGATCCATCCATTTCATTTCATTCACCCATCTATCAATTCATTCATGTTGTCACCTGAGGCATAAGGGTACGTCTTTGCTACTCACGTATCACAACACTTTTCAAGGGGCTGACTTCATTCATACATTTTATCCACAGATCGTTTTTTAGACTGGAATTAGAAAACTTTCACCTCTGATCCAGTGCCCTCCTGTGTGTGCCCCAGATTTATACGTGCACTAACCACCATGCACTCGTAGAGACTTAGGCCGGTGGGTTTCGAACTCACAACCCAAGAGATGCGAATCCAGCTTCCTATTAACCAGGCTATCTCAACCTCATTAGACGCATAACATGTTAATAAGCTTATGTTAATAAACCGTCCTGCGACTCTGGTTCTATAAACAGTGGCGGTTTTTGGTAATACGCAGCCACAGGCGCTGAAATATTTCGAGGCCACCCCACGATAAACAATATTGTTGGCAAAAAACTAGCAAGATAAACTTATTTCAGTTTTAACTTAATATTTATTTTGTGATATCGTTATATATTGAAAGGCAATTCGTAATGGCATTTATGGATTTTATTTTTTATTGTGCAGATATTAAACTATTTATGGACCCATTTTAATTAAGTAACTTTTTTTATTGTTTCAAGACCAATGGATCTTGTAATTTTATTATACACATATAATTTAAAGCAACAGTCATTGAGTTCTTTAGCAATTTTCATTCTTCATGATTTCGAGGAAATATTTCAATTTTTGTGTCAATATTATTTATCCAAACCCTGGTGTACATGCTACAATTTATGAATAGAAAAGAGAAACGAGGTGAAAGTGTTCTGAACTTATAACGTTTAAGAAAAGAATTTGAAAATGCAGGGTTTTGATTCCACAAGAATTTCCATTAACACTTTTATTGGTGAATGAACCCTTTTCTTTAAAGAAAAAGTAGAATGTGAAAATTCCGTGAACAGACCAAAGAAGAGACTTGAACAACTAAATTTACCTTCGGCTTAGATCTGTGATACATATTCAAGTAGATTTTGAGGCCCCTTTGTACCTCGAGACACGAGGCGACCGCCTCCACCGCCTGTGCGGAAATCCGCCACTGCCTATAACATCGAGTTGCCTAATCAGATGGATGAGCGTAAGATAAAAGCAATAAAATGAAAAAAAGAAAGAAAGAAAAAGAAAAGAAAAACGATAAACTATCCGATGATCTCCCTAGAGCAACCCAGCGGTATCATGCACGGCTATATTTTAATGTTTTGGTGAAATTATAATTGAATAGTGGAACAAGAATACCTCAAAACAAACGGCAACAATGGGTTGAACTTGCAGATAAATCTTGATATTTACAGATACAACCTTCTACATCTTTGAGGCCTTTAGTTGTGGGTAAACTGTATAAAGATTATTAATTGAAGAGAGAAAGAATAAAAAGATTGATAAATAACATTGTAAACACCTATATGGCATGTATAAACATATACACAAACTTTATAAAATCAGAAATCTGTAGCTTCTGTCCGGATCATAATAACAAATAGCAATTTTGAGAGACGTGAACCATCTATCTGATTTTGAGTTTTTGCAATAGTCATTACTAATAAACTATTCATTTTCTCTGAAATTTGAATTATAGGCTGATGTTTAAAAGAGTAAACATATATTTGTTGATACGTATGTTAGAAAAAACATTCAATAATAGGTCCTGTCGTCGAGTATTTATTAGATTTCGAGCTTAATAGTTTCAAACTTTGCATCATATGAAATCTTGCATTTTCGGAAATATTAAACATCTTAAGTTCACGTCTCCTAGACTGAAAGATAGCGTTGATGAAAAGATGTTGCGCAGTTAGACTGCGATGTTATTTACGATATTTCTGCTAATATGAAGATCGATTGTACAAATATTGTCACAAGAAAGATCTTCTAAAATGTCGCGTTGACGTTTGATAGAATAGCTGGCGATATTGAACTCTTGAACTTTTAAATTTTTATCCCAAGTAAATATGTACAGAGTGTAATCGCGGGGTACAAGTTTGCTGAGTGAAATCTAAAACATCTGCGTAGACTAAAGTGTTTAAGGTCACTGTGCATTGTGTATTGTGATCGCTAGAGATTTTCTTAACCAAACGCAGATGAGAAAATATTTTGCTGAACAGAAGATATTTGACACTAATTATTAGCATGATGAAGATACGGAATAAAAGAAGACATGACATCATCATAGACTAAACAAATCATTAATCGTGTTCTATCTTTTTGTCTTACTCATTTTCACTACAGAAAGTGTTTGGGTACTTTTTTATGTATTTTCATTTTTCGGAGATTCGTATTTATTCCGAGAAATTTACTTAATTTTAACGTTTCATTTGTTATGGTTTATTACTACTTATAAATGTGATTAAAAATGATTTTGAAAATACTCTATTAGTGTAAAATGGACTTATATATATTTTTTATTATTTTCTAATTCCAAAGTTTAATTTATAATTCGTTATTTTTAAATGTTATGGATTGGTGAATTCTGTTTATTTTTCAAATTATCTACCAGAGGACGCGCATGTGAATGAAAATGAAGTGAAATAAATGAATTAACTTATAATAATATTCTTAAAATATTTTTTTAAAAAAAGATGCAATTATTTGGGTAGCAAGAAAGAGTATAAAATTTCAAAACTCCATTATATCAAGAAGTAAATGAAAAAAAAATCGGTTCTAAAATTTCATTTTTGCGAGTAAGAAGTTAAAGTCAAATTTTCGAAGAAAATAATTCTTCATATGCATTACATACTTTATATTTGTATATGAGAATAATTCTTCATTTACAGATTTTTTTAATTTAACTAATTCTTCAAACTCATCTGTATAATTAAAGGTTTTATAATATCGTGGAATTCATAAACTAATAAATATATCATAGTGAAATTTTGAGTTCATGTAATAATGATTCAACATTGTAACATAAATTTACATATACCTAATTTTTGGAATATTATGCGCTTATTTATTCTGACAGATTTCATCAGTGTATCGAATTCTTTTAAAAAACCCAGGCGAGTTAATTTTTTTCCAGATTTTGTAACTTATCATACCATACATATACTGTTCAGATCTGAAAGATCTGACCTGTAATGGTAATCGATCGCGAGATTATTAGTAAATTCATTGGAACAGTTCTAAATGATTTTATAATTATTTGTTTACCCCCATTTATATCTGCATTCAATGGTAGGTTTCTAAAAAAATGCCTAGCAAAGAGAGGGCATTGTGAACATTATAAAAGTTTTTTTTCGCAGTTGCCAAATAATTAAATTTGTAAAAAATACATTTTCATGCATAATAATAATAAAATATTAGGATAATATTGTTATCAACTATAATCAATCAGTTTTTTCATGTACCATTTCCTTAATTTAGTTATTAAAATATTATAAAACCGAATTTTAAAAAAAAAATATTAAGAACAAAGATGGATGCTATATAATCTATAGATGCTATAGATTTATCATAATCGATAAATAAAAACAAATATATTTACAAAGCTAAAAAAATTTAAAGTATTTGCCTAAAATAAATCATTAGCATGCTAATAATGTTCTGAAATGTGATATTAAATTGTCCATCTTAATAAAGGAAGAGATCTTATAAATTATCTTAACCCTTTCAGGAGCGGTGACATACTCCATATCTTACCTTTTTACAATTTTTTTAAAACTAGAAAATCGCGTTGAAATAACTACATAAAATTTCCTAACGTTTTTTAAGTCTTTATCTTGCCAATAGACGGCAGCACGAGTCTTAGAAAGTATTCTGTTTCCACAAAAAAAAATTCAAGATGGAAGCATGTTTTCATATGATGTAATTTGTCTTCATTTTATTCCGATAAACTTTATTTTCGAATTCAAAAAACTCATTTTTTTGCGTCATTCATGTTAAAAAGCGTCATGAATCCCTAAAACTGCTTTCATTTCATAAAAATACCTTCTAATTACGAGTTGCATATTTGTGAATTCGCTCCAAAACATGTTCTAGATGCGCGGTGACATACCCAGTATGTCCCCTACCCCCCAGCCCCCTAAGGATCTTAATTTTTTTTAACTGTAAATTACATGTCAGTAATAGGATATAATCAGATTTAAATAATTGTTTCGAAAAAAAAAATCATTTTTGGCATAGTGCCCCTGAAAGGGTTAAGCCATAAAACATTAAACCAGCCACTATCTACATTAAATATATTGAATTTCGTTTCCTTTTTACTATTATTATTTGAAAGAAGGGAATTTTGTTTTTTAATTCATCTTGTATGTTTTATCAAGATGAATAAAATTTCATAGTTGTCATTCAGGTATATTCAAGAGAAAGACGAAAAATTATACGCTTTAAAAACATTTTATTGTCCGCGGTTTCCAGAAAGCAGACACTGTTAAATTCCCTCCTTTTGAAAAAAAGAGTGATATTTATCTTAGTTGTAACGTTTATGTCACTTTGTACGAATATGTCTTATTTGAATATGCCCGATAAACTGTCTCAAGTGAATTAAATAGGCTATTTCCCAAAGATATATTTATCTTTTTCGAAGATAGATAACCGTGAAGATGGGAATGGGAGATAACTTCCAAGTCGTAACAGAGAGAGAAACTGAAGTAGGGAGAGAATAGCACTTCAAAAAAAAAGTCGTTCAAACAGTACTCGGTTGTTGTGTTAAAAACCTACGAGGTTTTTTTTTTTTTTTTTTTTTTAAGTCTGGGTTTGAAGTACAACCAAAAGGACACAGGCCGAATACACAATTAGAGAAAGGATGCAAACATTCGAAACATTTGTTTCCCTTTCAGATCAAACCGCGTGTGGTCCTGTCTTGCGAATGTAAATCTTGTCACAAAAAAAATGGCAACGTATTAGATAGAAAGTTTGAAGAAGAAACATAATAATAATAAGAAGAAGAAGAAGAAAAAGGGTACTGAAGAAAAAGATACCTTAGAATCATCAGAAATTGGAGTGGAGTAATCCATGCATGGAACAGCATGCCTTAGGGTGAGCGGAGTGCATACAAAAGTAGGGCGTTCGAAAAATGGAGGGGAAAAGCAAGTGATATGATTACAGGGGTGAAAAGAATGCGTATTTAAGTATCAGCTACTCGATACGTATGTTACTTTTTGAATTTCTGCTTTAATTTAGTCCGCGGTGTCTATTTTTAGCAATCTCATTGCGATGAAGAAAATGTGAATTCCGCTCCCGAAAAGGCGTGAATTAGAAATTCACTGCAGATGTGCTCTGCAGTTCATCATATTTCCATGATAGATGTCTCAAGGTGTAATTGTCATTCGAAAAGCGTGTTCGAAATCGTGAAGTAAAAATCAACATATTGAATCTTCTGTTGCTTGGTATGGCTTAGGGATGAAATGTGTGCCTCTTTTGTATTAACTTTGAGCAAAAAAAAACAAATCTAAGAGAATAATTGATATCATATGTAATAAATGAGTTATTGTTCCATGAAAATAGATGTTCTTCAATAAGTTGTTTTTATAATGGAATGCGTTTGCGGAAAATATCTACCTTAGTTGCCGTCGCATTAAGAGAAGCGCTTTGTTAGTCTAAAATGTCAAATGGAAAATATGGTGACCCTTTTTATTAGGAAATAACGCAAGGATATTTTAAACATTAGACAACAACTCTTTTTAACTTTTATTTTTTATAATTGACATAATAAGGTCTCAACAACAATGACCAACTCTTGATTCTAATATATTTTATTGATGAATGAGGATATTATAATATTAAGATCTAGGACATGTGTTTATAACATGTAGAAATATTTACACTCATTTTTGTCAAATATCGCGTTCAAAATGAGAAATGTATCTGTCAATTTATCATGAAATTTCTTTCCAAAAGTACCAAAAGGATTTTATTAATTCTTTACTCTTTAATTTTATTGAGTGTTTTCAATATATTTTAAAATTTATATCTTATAAAGTTTTATAATAAAAGTGTTGCAGTCAAGATTTTGTTGGTCTTTTTTTTTCCATTGAGCGGCTGTAAGAATAAAATAAATCCGTGCATTCTTTGAAAAGAAATTCATATAGTGAATAATTCCATGATCAGAAAGTACAAGTTTAAGCTGAATGTTATGGTATTGACTCATTATTGCTAAAAAAGTGTTGTGAAATTCGTAGTTTAACAATTTCAATTAGGTAAATTTTGACGATATTTTTCAAAATGTTTAAATAATTTTATTAAAATTTTAAGTGCATTCTGGAATTGTTCTTGTAAATAAAAACTAACTCCATTTAGCGAGTGTAGTGAAGCTTAATCATATTTTCATTTACTTTCATCATTAGCTTCTAATTCTATTAATACTAATGTCAACGTGGCTTTTTCCGTTCATTAATTTAAAATTTTTGAAAACTTCATATTTGCAGGCAAATTTTTAGCATATTTCCAACATTTATACTTTCCGAATACGCCTCTAGATTCACCAGATTCTTTTTTTAATTAAATGTCGAACAAGAAATCCGTAAAAGTTTATTACAATAAAATCTATAAATCAAATAAATCTATAAAAGCATATATAAAATGCATAAAGATGTCAGAGTTAAAAAAAGTTTTTAAAATATATTTTGAAATTTTTCTTTATAATTTTAATAAAATATTTTGTCTCATTACTTTTTAACCTTAATTCGAATATTTTGTCAGTGATATAGATACTTTTTGATATCTAATTCCTACTGGAAAAAAATGTTCGTATAGATTATTCTACTCATAATTTTTGTTTTTCCAAAACCAGATTCACTAACGCGTTATCAGTTCCATCTAATGTATATTTCAGAATTCTTTAAGCATTATCAATTTCCCTTAAAGTTGATGAACACAGCTCCAACCAGAACGAAATAATAGTTATAATTGACAATTTATATTCAATGTAATATCTATGCAAAATAAAATGTCCCTTGCCTATTAGGTCTGATAAATATAGATCAATACTATTATAGAAATAATCTTAATCAAAAATAACTTTTTTTCTTTCATACTTCGCAACATCCATTAACGAAGTGATTTATTCTTTCGTAACTCACTTTGCAATTCTTTGCTTGCCTTCAAACCCATATCATGTCATTGATATGCTACGACTACATTCTTAAGCAACTTCTCAACACCTCAAAACGAAAATGATCGGTAATTATTCAAGTATTGGCGAAGTGAATGAGATATTCGATTAATTACTTCATGAATAGATAATGGCACTGAGCATCCAAAGATAGGGCTGTTCCCAAACTGTCTGGGGTTTCAATGACTTAATCAAAAAAATAAAATCCTCGGCTCGTTTGTATGATGAAATTAGGCGTAAATCAACAGTGGTAACTTCAATGCTATCATAAGACGACTTGTTCTGGAAAGTAATCCGATGACAAGTGCACAGACCACACCCCTCTGTGTGTTGCATAACCCAATTTTCAACTTGAAATTGTCTTTTGATGGATCCAAATATCAGTGATATTTTTGAAAAATTTATTGCACTGTTCTTCATTTATTAAGTTTTTGTGTTTTAAAATATTAGTTCTTAAAGGATGATTGATAAAATAGCAAATCGCTCTTTTCTGTTACTAAGGGATGTTTGAAAAGTAAAGTTATTCTGTTTTACCGCTGTTCCCTATTCTTAATTTACTTTATCTAATACTTATAATAATGCTCAATGTGTGTGTGTGTGTTGGCGCTCTACAGACCAGACCTACAGCTACCAAATTTGGTACATGTATACCTTGGAGCTCGGGAATGTGCACTTCGGAGCCCTTTTTTCGAATTTTTAATTAGAATTTGAATTAATTAAAATTTAAGCGAAATTTCGACGTTTTTCCACTATAACTTCTGAAAATATCATTGCACAAACATGATTTTTATATCAATTTAAAGATTAAAAAAATAGCTTTCTAAAGGTATCAGTTTTTTTAATTTATAATGTAAGCTTCTATTTTTAACGAATTTTTAAAGAAATATTTTAACCATGTTTTTATCAAGTGACTGGATAAAATAAAAGAATGCCGGAAGTTCGAATAAAAAAAAACTATCATCGTAAATCAAATCTAAAGAAATACAACTTTCAGCACGGGACTGGATAAAATAACATAAATATAAAAAGTGATATTTTCTAAAAAAATAATACATAATAAATTTAATAACTTATAAATTTAATTGCTAATTTAATTTAGAAACTACTACATCTTTTATAGCTCAAGATTTGATAGGTGTTTTTTAATTCACTAATAATTATCAGATAATACGATTTCATAATATTAGCTTTATTGTAAAAATAATCTTATGAAAATACATTCAAATTATTCTCTTATACCCTTGTTCCCTATTCTTAATTTACTTAATACATAATAAACTTAATAACTTATAAATTTAATTGTTACTTTAATTTAGAAACTAATGCATCTATTATAGCTCAAGACTTAATAAATGTCTTTTCTTTAATTCACTAATAATTATCAGATAATACGATTTCATAATTTTAACTAACTTTAACTTTAACTGTAACTTTATTGTATTGTTTGTGCTTTATTGTAAGAATACTCCTAAGAAAATACATTCGAATTATCAATAACTAATTCTCTTTTTAAATAATTTAAGATTTTGAGATATTTGTTTATTATTGTTATTTTATTTTCCAGAACTAGAATTGATTGTAGAAAGTTGTTTCGCTCTGTTTCCTACTCGCCAGATGATATTCTTGAGACGATTCATTAAAATTAATCTTTCTAATTCGGCTTTTTTTTTAATCTGGATTACTATTTTGAGCTTTGAGGCGTACATAGAAGATTTGATCCGTATTATCGAACATTTCATCAATCCAGACACATCTCATTTAAAAAATTATTAAATAGGCTTAACAATTATATTTTTATGAAATTGCGTTATTTGACACAGTCTGGCCTTTCATATAATCGCTCGATCTGTGTTTTTTTTTTTTTTTTTTTTTTTTAACTTTAAATATATTTTGAACACAGTTTTGATAATTATATCAGAATATGTTGCGACTATGAATGTCTAGTGATGGTTTAAGGTCTGATATGGCCATTGAACTGTAATCGGATGAATATTGTATTGTAATCTCTGATTGTGCTCTTAGTAAAACTTGAACTGATGTGTATTTTAGCAATGCGATGCGACTGGTTATTAATTTATGTATTTCTTTCAAGCGATATATAAATGTTAGTCGACTTTTTTTTTTAAGGAATTCTTATTGAATTGTTATTCGCCGTCATATCTTTGTCATGTATCAAAATTCTTCCCTAGATATTTCAAGGTCACTTTGACCAATAATCGATGATGAATTCAATAGATGAGAATATTTTATTTAGGTACTGCCGAAAATGTATTGTCATTAAGTACAGGGCCTGCGGAAAGCATGCTTCAATTATCATTTCATATACTTTAAAATTTACAGGCTCTTTTTATGTTGTTTCTTATGGCACTTGTCATTGGACAAGCCCGCTGTTACGAAGATAGCGATTTAAGCCGATACGGTGCGTCTCTTGTTTTTAGTAGCGCCAACTAGGGCCAAGAATACGACTTTAACACTCACGCATTCGCTTGCACAACCCCTTTTTACAGGAGGGCATATTCACAAATAGAACAGAATCACGTAATAAATTTTATTCATTCAAATTATTGCACTTTTGAATTATTTCGTATACATAATAAACGAAACCAGATATCGACAGGTGGTTAAAAACTTTATTGATTTGGTGCAAAAATTGATATGTTGTTGTTCCATTGTTATGGCACTTTATAAACCTGCTAATCTGTGAGCGATTTAAGCCGAAATTAGCATCTCTTGTTTTTTTCAGTACTGCCAACTAAGGCCAAGAGTAGACTTATATACTTCATGCCTCACATTCGCTTTCACAGTCCCTTTTTAGAGGTGGGGGCATATTCACAAATCTCTCAGAACAGATGGCAAATAGGACTCCCGAACCATGCCCGAATATAGGACTCGAACCCAGAATGAACAGATCACGGGAAAGACGCTTTCCCCTATTCCAGGCTCCGGTGCTCTTCTTATAGATACCCCAAATTAATTTCATGCTTTTTTTAAAAAAAAAAGTAGTCTATAAAATTTAAAAAATGTTTTTAAAAAACCTCATAAATTGCCCAAGTTTTCTTTGTGTTTTTTTTCAAGTAACAGAAATATGAAAAAAATATTTTAAAGTAAATCTAAGCCACTTCCCCTCTTCTTAAAATTAAAGAAAATATTCGAAGAGAAAGAGAAACATGACAATAAAAGTAACTATAATAAAGAAACCCCGAATGGCATTTCTGTTTCTTCCGCTTTTCTTGGTCTTTCTTTTATGCTGGAAACATTAACGTCGACCGCTGGTGTTATTGATTTCCCTGCAATTCAATCTGCGGCTTGCTGCTTCGCCTACAAACAATGATGGCCATGTAATGTAGACTTTAAATCTCTGGTCTCTTATGTTAAATCCGCGGGATAACACATTTATTAGTGTTCTTCTCTCCCAGAGAAAGTATGCGAACCTGTTTTGCATATTTCACGGCCCAAAGTGCCCAACTGAATGAAGAAGCTCCTGGATGGGACTTCACGGTCCATTTGATTAACCCTGTAATTTGGGAGATGTGTTTTTCGTGTCATGCATTTTCAATGAAGACTTGAATGGAAGGAGATAAGTGTTCGTCTCCTGCGGATGCTATCAACTTGATTAATTCGGAATAGTAGCCGATTAATTGCCGCAGACGCATTTCGGCTTTTTTGATTCCGGTCTTGTTCTGTGTGAGACATGCACAAAGAAAGTAATTTCGTTTTGTTCATCACTGTTTCGGCGTTATTAGTTGCATGCAGTGGTATAATTTCACGTTTATCGTTTTGCTGATGTATGAACAATGACATTCTTCGGTAGGATTTTTCTTTAAAGTATATTTCTTTATTATGCCTTATATGTTGGATTAGCAATTACCCGCGGATCTGTTAGCGTGAAAGTTTTGATGTATATATACGAAAATCTATCAAATAGTGACCAATCAAAAAAAAATTAAACTTGACCTAAAAGCGAGACATTTAAATGTGTAAGCATATACGAAAAATACATAACATAAATACAATTTAAAATACATAACATAAATACAA
>JAPMOQ010051511.1:642758-674149 GCA_026543055.1 Argiope trifasciata
TTACGACAAAACTACATTTATTTTCATTGATACGTGATTTCATATCTGTGAAAACAATTTTTTAAGTAACAAATATTACGACAAAACGATTTATTTTCATTGATTCGTGATTTCATATCTATGAAAACAATTTTTTAATTAACAAATATTACGACAAAACTAGATTTATTTTCATTGATTCGTGATTTCATATATCGTGATTTCATGATTTCATCTCATGTGAAAACAATTTTTTAAGTAACAAATATTACGACAAAACTAGATTTATTTTTATTGATTCTTGATTTCATATCTATGAAAACAATTTTTTAAGTAACAAATATTACGACAAAACCAGATTTATTTTTATTGATTCTTGATTTCATATCTATGAAAACAATTTTTAAAGTAAGAAATATTGCGACTGAACCAGATTTATTTTCATTGATTCCTGATTTCATATCTATAAAAACAATATTTTTATATAACAAATATTATTACAAACAGACGTAATAAAGTACTTAATTGCAGACCACTTTTAGAAATGTTTATTTCAGTGTGTCTCTAAGAAACATTTCTTTTAATATTAATTTCAATAATACTCGAACTCAAATTTCCGAGACTGATGAGTCATTCCACCAATTAAAAAATAATAAGGTTATACTAATTTGGTAAAAGTTTTGAAACTCCTAAGAATAAAAAGAAATTTCTACTACGATTTTGAAAGTTATTCGTAATTTTGGGGAAAATCCGAATTATTTTTGAGAAAATAACTCCTAATTTTGGGGAAAAAAATCCAAAGACGAATTTTAACGTTCTGAAATTTACATTGTGTTTTATTTTAATTGGAGGCTGCATGAATATATGACTCTTGTAAACTATCAAATAAAATTACAAAAATAAATTATCCATAAAATATCACACAGGCTCCAGAGATTCCTCAAAAGCGCACAACAAAAAAAAAATCGTCTATTATACATGCATTATAACTTTGTTTCGAAAAATGCTATGTTCTTTTCTTTTCTTTTTTTAATCCTATTTCTCCATATTTTGGTTGCATAATGAAATAAAATGCTTTTTAAAATTCATTTATGCTAGAAAATTATGCTTTAAAATTCATTTATGTTATAATATTTATTTATGTTATGTCTAGACATTTATGCTGTTTTGCTTCTTCAACATAGCTTCTTTTGTTTGATTTGTAAATGAAATTACGCATTAAAATCCTTTTGTGCTATGATATATGCACTTTAATATGCAAAATGGAAATATATTTTATCCAAGTTGTTTCAGAGATAAAAGTGTAGTTGCTAATTCATTACTCTTAATTTTTTTTCTAACCCAGGCCAAATTACCATTACTATTTTTAAAAGCTTCCTGGCTGACGCCACGAAGCAATGACATGTTAACCAAAAAGTATAAATTGTCTCATCTCCCTTTATGCAAATCGTCACGTAATCTTCATGACGTTGTGTTATAGATCACGTGATCGGAATTTGTCAGGTAGGCGGTGACTTCCGGTATGTTTGATATTTAAAAGAATGCTGTCATAGATATAACGCTGTTAATAAGTAGCTCTATATAGAATGCCGTCCTAGATATAACTCGGTTAATAGTATCATCGGATAGTTGACTCTCTCGTCCTGAACTCTGTTGGTTTAATTTTTGAAGGCATGTGTTATCTGCTCGGAGTATGTTATTTTCCCTGTTTGTTAAATTATTATTATTTATGATAAACTGAATTGATGATGAACAGTTTTTTGAAATAAATTGATTTCTTCCGAAGGTATCATTATTTCTGTGTCATTTAATACACTGTGCAACTCTGCTGCCACGTTATTGTGGCAAACATGACATACCGAGTGTAAATTGAATTTTGGGATATACAGTGAAACCTCGTTACAACAATATTTTAGGGACCAAATAAATATATTGTTGTAGAGAGGCATATTGTTATATCGAGGGCCCACATATTTTGAGCATTTAATAAGAGTTTTTTTTTATTATTATTAGTTTAAGGTGCATAACATACTACTTTTAAGTCTATATTTAGAAGAAATTAATTTATAAAATACTAATAATAGTGGTTTAAATACTAAAAAAATAAATAAATAAGATAAATTCAGAAAATAAGCACAGAAATATTCACATACCTGAAAACACTTTTTATTGAAAATAATCCAATGTTTTTGTTTGTTTATTCATATTTTTAACTATTAAGTTCACCAATACTGTATGCATTGAGTCTAGTGCACGAAAATGTTCTTCATTTGTCGACGTAAGGCTTGAAAAAAATATCCGTAGAGAATTCATAGATTGAAGAGCTTCCTGGGATGACAATAAGGACTGCGATGGACCTGTATTATCATCATCATCAATATCATCATCATCTTCATCATTGTTTCCTATCTCATCAGTAATTTCAGAGAGAATATCTTCATCAGTAACTCCTGCGAAAACCATAAGATCATCATCTGCTGTTAAATAGTCTTCTATACTAATTCCAAACTTTTTACCGCTTGTTTCTTCAAGTTGGGATACGAATTTTTTGATGTGCAAAACACATTCTTGATCATCTGAGAGATCATTGTCTATGGAATTTTCATCATTATCAGTTTTCTTATCTTCCGTAACAGAAAGACCAGCCTTTTTCCAACAATTCCGAATGGTTTTTTCTGTTACTTCCCACCAACTTCCACAATATCCACAATGAGTCTTAATAGAAGGAAAAAATAACAAAATAAAATGAAAAAAAAAAGCATTTGAAAATCAAAATATTATTATAAAGGGAGAAAATAATACTGAAATTTAGATTGAAAAAATCGTTTTACAGAGGTTTATTGTTCTAGAGAATATCGCAATATTGAGGGGAGATTAACATTAGTTTATATGCAAAATCACCGGGACCACCAAACATTATTGTAGTAGAGGGAGTTATTGTTGTATCAGGTATCGTTGTAGCGAGAGTTTACTGTATATATATATATATATTTAAACCACGTCGTATACGCACTGAATGAAAAATATTTGAGCTTTGCCATTAGTATAGTATATGGCATCCCGGATATAATGTGAATATTTTATTGGTTTGGTGGGGTAAATGGCCCATCCCAAATGGTATTATTATTTTCGT
This sequence comes from Argiope trifasciata, assembly GCA_026543055.1. Lineage (NCBI taxonomy): Eukaryota > Metazoa > Arthropoda > Arachnida > Araneae > Araneidae > Argiope > Argiope trifasciata. The sequence continues at coordinate 645,871 of JAPMOQ010051511.1, forward strand.
CCTTATTGCATGTTTGGCTGTAAAAAATGTCATAAACACAATACATTTTCCCTTCGTTACGTCCTTGTAAATATCACATTCTCCTTTGTCCCCTCTCATTACATCACTGGCCGTTTTGACACTGTCAGGAAGGTTATAATTACATCAATGGCTTTCTTACTTCCTTATTGGTTTGGCACTTATTGATTTTTAAGCTTATCAAGAAAAATTACATTAAGATTATCGAAAAAATATGTAGTTTAAAATATAGAATTTTAAAAGAAGTACATTAACCATTGGTTCCTATGTTTATTAACTTATGTGTAACATAAATTTACAATGGAAGTGGTCTCAGCAAAATTTTCTCTCATGCACTGTAATAAAAGGTGTTATCTAAGAGAATGCTCATAGCATCGGTGTAAAATAGTTACAAAATATTGATTTTAGATGTGAATTTAGTATTTTTACTGAATCTATCTTGCCAGCCTTTGCTAGTTATTTGGTGATTAATCCATGGCTTACGATTAAAGCAAATATTTGCAGTTTAAACATTTTCCCCCAATGTATTGAAACAAAAATTTGGCACAAAATTACACTTTTAGTCACAAAATCATGTACCTAAGTTGATGTATTTAAAAATTTTTTTTTTTTGAGTTATAGTATTCACATGTTTCTAAAAGTATAGACAAACAGACGGTCACTATTGAATTTTATCCATTTCTTTCTTTTCGTTTTGGAATTATCATGTTAAATTATATTCTAACAGCCAAGCAGAGATACTTCTTCTAAACGGATTATGCTGAAAATTTGACAGAAATCTAAGAATTTTGATAAAAACCGTAAACCTTCTAATAAAACATTTTTATTTGCACACAATGTAGTTAGTCGCAGGACAGACATTTACAAAAATGAGTTTTTTGAACTCAGGGAGATCTAAAACGTAAAAATTCATCAAAACCTGGAGTTCGAAAAAAAATTTTTAACGATTACCTTATTTTTACCACATATACGACAAAGAAATATAATTTCCATTAAATATAAGGTTACAAATTAAATAAGTTTTAAGCTCACATATCAGAGTCTTGTCAATGACAACTGTTCTAATTATAGTTAACTGTGCATTATTTTGATACAATATAAAGTTGAATATACATAATATTATACACAAATGTTGCGTTTTTACAGGGAAAATTTGGAGAGAACAAGCGTCTTGTATGATGAATTACAGAGAGCCATGGCGAAGTTGGCGAGATTAGCTGATAAACGACTGAATAGGTTGGAGGCATGTCTTCAGCTGAAAACTTTTCAAGAAGAATCTAGTCAAGTAAGGACTTCTATTTTTACAACCAAAGTATATTAATATGGTATTTTTAGAGAACTATTCTTATATTTGATTGATTAGTAGTACCCTCTCTGTGCTCAACAAATTCTTTTCCTTCTTTTATCTAGAATGCACAATCTCTTCCTGACAGATCTTTCCCCTCAAGAAATAATATTAAATTGTTTAATTATTTTAGAAAGCGTTGTTATCCAAAAATGTATATTTAATTGTATCTTCGTAGGTTATTCGAAGCAATTGAAATTATTTTGGTTTAATCATGGCATAAATCTTCCGATTTATGACATGACGTTTAAGTAATTATGGTTTGTGGAGCAGTGACGCATTAAGCTGTGATAATTCAGAAAATGTAAAATTTAATTCTCCTTAATTGTGATTGATAAGTTTGTTTTGAACTCGTCACAGTTATGGCACAGGAGGTGAAAATAAAATTTCAAATGACGGTTGATTCAATTCCCAAAGGGGGAAAAAATCCGATGGAATTAGAAATAGATGGAATGAAATAAAATAATAATAATAATTTTATGGGATGATTAAAAGTGAATATTCAAAAGCCTTCAGATATGCAGAAAAATAAAAAATATGTTAACAATTATTTTCAAATTACTTATTTAATCTTTTATTTATTATTTTAAAAAGTTTAAAGAATATTTTTGTAAATGATGTTATGAAGTCGATCGATTAAATTAGATTATCTGAATTCAAAAGGATAATTTTAAAAATTTTGCCTTTTTATTGATTTAACCCTTTATAAACCGTCTTAAACTACGGTTTGAATTCTGGATGATATTTTCACAATATGACTATTTTTCATAAATTGACAATATTCCGGATGATATTTTCCCAATATGACAATTTTTGATATATTGACAATATTTCTGATTATATTTTCACAACATGACTATTTTTGATATATTTACAATATTCCGGATGATATATACTAATGTGGCAAAAAACATTTTAAAGAACGCGAAGAATGTGTTTAATATTTGAAATCAGTTAATATCAACTAAAAATATTTAAAAATCTTTTATTATTAATTAAATTACTTTAATTATAAAGATTTTTTTCTTCTTTCTCTATTTAGTTTGTACCAAAACTTAACTAATGGTTCAAAAATAAATTTGAAAAATCAATGGTAAAATGATTTGCTGAATAAAGGATTAATATTTATATTGAAAGAATTTAGCATTTTATTATTTACTTTTTTGCATTAAGATTTTCAATAGTTCATTAGTTCATTTCCAAATTTTTGTCAGAATTTTTTTTCTTCTATCATCCCCCAATTTATTTTAGTTTTCCAAAAAAAATTTCAATATTATTTTTCTCCCTATTTGCGATATCTAACAGTTCATATCCTCAAGACCGAATCGATTTGACCAGAATGAATTTTATAATACCCAATACCATTGTTCTCTTATCATTTGCATAAGCCATAAACATGATACGAGTCCGAGTCCGTAATATCCCAGTCTATTTCGAATGAAAAGAGACATTATTCGAATCTGTATTTCTTTCACTTCGCGGCTCTTTTAATAAACATAACCTCATTCTTACAAATCCGCAGCAAGCATAGCCCGTAGTCAAATGCGCTCTTTGATTCTGCAGAAATAAAAATTGTGCCTACATGTTTTCCCACATATCAAAACACCATAATGAAGCATTATCCTATTGTCCGAAACTACTAGTTTTAATTGAAACCTAGGAATTAAAAATTCGATATAACATTTTCAATAGTAGGTCACCATACAAGGTCAGTGTGTGAATAGCACCTGCCAAAAAAAAAAGGATGACTCTGCCAATGGTGTATTCTGTTGCAGCCGCAGCGGAAAAGTCTGCCCTGGGGTGCAGCTGCTTTTTAATTTCTGTGCCATTGTTGAATGTTTTTCGTCGCCATTAACCTCGCAGATTTGAAGAGCCGAAGAAGAGGAAAGGGGTTTTCATTATCGACTGAAAGAAAACTTGTCTACTAGGAAATGTGGTTATTACTAAGTGATTGGACGGTGCCCTACTAAAAAAAACACACTATAGGATAGGTACTAACAACGAGCGGTTGCTCTTTGAATACATTTTATGTTACTTTCCGTGTGTTACTTTTCCGTCGACATCAGATGCTGAAACACATAAAATGAACCATTATGTGTATCCATTTAGCAAAAGTAGAGAAAATGCTCCCGATGATTATTTTGAAAATTAAAATTACCTTTGTGCGTTTTGTTATGAATGTGATAAGCAACATTGATTATTTAATTTTCCTTCGCACACGCCTTCAAAATTCTTCATTATATATATTATTAATATATAAATTAAATTCTTCATTTGTCAATGATATTAATTTGTTAATATTGCCAAGACAAATATTCACATACTTTTTATGTGTTGAAAATAAAATTCGGGTACTTAATAATATTAGAAAAATAAAATTATATTTTCACAACAATCATATTTTTCTAAGATGATTTGATCAAAATTATCTTAGAAAAATATGATTTTTGTGAATAATTTGATATTCCTTTGGAAATAATATCGACTTTGCAAAATACTTCCAATGTATATATTTTTTTCTATTACTATTGAATTCATTTGAAATATATTTCCATAAATTAAAATGAGTAAAAAAAAAATATGTATCTGAAATATTTTTTAAACATTATGCAAGCTACATCTACTGTATAAAACGATAAGGAAATAAGTGATGGCTAATAAGTATGAAATTAGTAGTAATAATAAGTAAAGGTTTTTTTTTAAATTTAATTTATTGTTTTTTAACTAAGAAAATTATTTTTGCAATTTTATATTTACATTAAGTGAACTAAATTAAGTTCATTAAGCCGGCGTTTTGGCTTAGAGGTAGCGTTTCCTCCCCGTGATCTGGACGCCCCGGGTTCGAGTCCCGGTTCGGGCATGATTGTTATTCTGTGTTCTATCTGTGAATAGTGTGAATATGCCCCGTTGTGAAAAGGGATTTTGCAAGCGAATGTGGAGCATAAAGTAGTTAACTCATACTCCTGATCCTAGTTGGCGTTACTGAAAAACCAAGGGACGCTAATTTAGGATTAAATATCTGACAGCTATCGGTTTAAGAGCTTGTAAAAGTGTCATGAGCTACAACGAGTTCATTAAACAACTTTAATGTGTGTACGTGCTTGATTTATACCAGTTTGGGAATTATCAAATTTCTTAGTCTGCAAATTTTTTTATTCTCCCTTAATTTACAATGCTAAGCTCATTTTCTATGTATGTGGATCAATTTCACTTTGCCTTACTTTTTCTTAACATTGCTTTTCATTTTTGAAAATTTCTAAAACGATATTTTTTATTCAAAAGAAATTGTTTTTAAAATACTATTTCGCTTGATAAAGATATGAATTATGAAGATAAATTTCTTATGTATTAAAAACCTTTCCTTAATAACCTTCATATTATTTTTTTCAATAATTAAAATCTACTACTTTTTTTATTTTTGTATATTCATTTATTTGTTTACATAAACTTATTTACATCAAAGTAATTTTTATTTTGTTTCCTTCTCTACATTTTCAATCTCCATTGGAAGAATCGATTCATTTCCTTTTAAAAGTATTCATTTGATAGTTTTTAAACAAACAAACTTCCCTTAAGATTGTATATTTATCACATGGCTGATTAAACTCTCCGTATTCATTGAAAAATGAATCCAAGGCCATTTTATTATACTATGTTATGTCTCTGACCAGTTAATTTGCATAGGTACTAGTTTTTTCTGGTTACTGTCAATTTTACAATGCATTATTTTAAAATTAACTGCTATTAACTGTTACAGAATTGTTCCACTCTGTCCTTAGAATGATTGATGTCAAAAAAAAAAGATGGATGTGATTTCCTTAATTATAATGTGAATGAAAAATCCCATTACTTTTTCTTTTAATATTATTTTTCAATCGCTGCGACTTCACAGGTGTGACTTGTGATACGTGACATTATCATCGTAATATTAACAAGTGTCGACGTTGGATCATAGAAAGGTCGTAGATATATGTTGAATTTCCATATTGTTTCATACATTGTATCGTAGTTTTATGACCAGATTTTTCAACAACTTATGATTTATTATATATTTGACGAACGCAGAAATTTCTATGCTTCAAGGCAATTAGGTCAGGTTGCTCGTTGCTTGTAGTGAATGCTTTCAGCTTTGTGCAGATGGCATTTTGTCCTTTTCTTTGAAACGTAGTAAATGGCTGTACCAGTTGCCTATTTAACCTGCAGTGGGGAATAACTTAATATTATTTTTTTTTAATAATTGTATTTTAATGATAGCGTAAGATTGCATTCAAGACAACGAAATTAGCGATAAAATCTAGAAAATTCTTCTAGTAAATGCTATATTATCATATTCTGAATTCCTTTTGAATAATATAGTTGTTTATTTGCTTTTATAAAAAAATCTTTCATAATTTTCATTGTTATTAAAGTAAACAATGGCAATTCGTCATTAACTTCTGGCACTGAGATGAGCTGTGTAGCTCATTCTGAATAAATAAAAAATATTTATCGGAGTATATTTTGGCAATGAACATTGTTCCCATGTATATAAAAATGAGAGATATCAAAGCTAGAATTATATTAATAAATGAACGAAATTCCGTAATCTTCTATCCCTTCTCTGCCTCCCGAAAAATAAAAAAAGGCTATTGTTGGCCCTTATTGCATTTTCAGAAAACATTTTTGTTTTATTAAAATAAAACTACTTATTTGAATTGTATTACTACAATTTATCAGCATTATTGCCAGCATGGTATTATTGAAAATTTTTTGCTTGATCTTTTTTTCATTTGATTATAGAAATTTTAAATGCAGTAATAACTATTCGTAACTTTTTAAGTATCGATTTTTATACTTATCGGTTGTTTAATTATTTTAATTATTAAAAACACTTAATTATTTTTATTTTAAAATAAAACATTACATTCAAAACCACTGTATGAAGTAAGCTACATTTAAAATGTTATTAAGAATATTCGTTCGTATTTAAATTATCTAAAATAATCATCTACAATAACCATCATCAATAACTACATCTCGAAATATTTTTATAAATCTCTCAATATATGACGTCATGGGGAAAGAAATTCTGTTTTAAAATTCCCCCATTTCTGACAATGTACGTCATTTTAATGCAGCTTATTTATGACTTTTGATAGGTTATTCTTGTTCAATGAATTCCTAAAAATATCTGCATTATTTTAAGGCAAATCCTTTAGAGGCATTTTACTGCAGTGCCGATAATTTTATGAGGAACTTAAAATTCCATAGTTTATAAGATATTTTTATTGTCTTTTGTAACAAGTTTTGGTGTCATCTGTTGTTAAAATAATACATCATTTATAAATTAAATCATGATATATATTCTCATAATCAATAAATAATTGTTTAATTAGCAAATTTTATCATAATATGTCATTAAAAATATTAATCCCATCAACAAAACCATTAAATTGGAAGTTCAGAAAAAATTCTAATTTGAATTAGTGGTCATTCTTTTGCTTGAGTGAAAGCGATATGCCATATAACCAATTATTTATCCTTACTATTTCAATGCTAAAAGCTTTTAATAGCGCTTTTAGTTTCTTTAATGTTTTAGTTTATTCAGTGCTTTAATTTATTCATTGAATCTGCCTAGAGAATCAAATTGAGTGTCAGAGGTCAGTTAAGAAAGAAATTCAATTTACTTATAGATATTCTGAGCCTGGGGATAACTTTCTAAAAAGAAAGGCCACGTTCATTGATTTAGTTACTACGAGCTATTTATTTCCTTTTATTTTTAATGGTGCGTTTAAAATTTTTCTTCTCTAACACAACAGTAAAACTGAATCAGTAATGATAAAAGTGTTAGAATTTGCTAAACTACTTAACCATTTATTTGATATTTATTTGTGTATTGAATCATGCAGTAAGTATTCAAAAGGCTTTTCTTTTTCTAAAATTTCAATTTCAGAATAATTTTTGAAAATTTTCATTTTTAAGAATCATAATAATAAGTAATAGTTACCAAAATTTTTTGCAATATTTTAAGATATAATTTACAATGATTTATTTTATTAATTTTTTATTTAATTTACCATAGGTTGTTTAAGATATAAAAAAATACAACAACAAAAGAAATACAATTTAAGAAAACAGATGTTTGTAAAACTTACTTTCTTTCTGTATATTATTTGAACATGTTTTTCCTACTACTTTTGAAATAACTGTATTCGAGGTATCATATGTCAAGATGAAAAGTTAAGATATTTTTGTTCAAGATCAGGTGTAATATAAGCTACCATTTTAATTATTTAAATAATAAGCAAATTTGCAATGATTTTATTTCCTCTATTTCGGTCATAAGGTTATATTTAAAAAAAACACCGAAAAATGCTTGAGGAATATTTGATATTATGAAAGATAAAAATTGTAAATTCTGAAATATCTTCAAACATTTGTAAAATTCATAGGATTCGTTTCGCAAACACGATTTTTCATAATTTCGTAAGAGAGGAAGGTAATTTCATATCAGGAAATTGATGTTAGCAAACAAAAGGAGATGGCAATTAACTCAGTTAATAAATTCATCATTCTCAGTAAGCCTTGATATTGAATCATTTTTGTTTACAGCAGTTTTATTAGAATTAAAAATAACTTTATGATTCCACGATAAATATTCTACTTATAGTGGTATCTCTTTTCAAAGTTGGAAACTGTACATTAGACTTGTAATCATTAACAAAGAGTGTTTGCTTATATGTACAAAGAATAGTTCATAACTTCTGCTAAATTTTTACCAAAATTCTCACATTTTTTGGAAACTGTAAAAATAATAATAATGTTTTTATGTAAGAGTTTCATAAAAGTTTCTTTCTTGAGCAAGTGTCATCCACCCACCATCAAATGTCTGAACCGATTTATGTATGAAAATCTTGAAATTGAAACTTTAAGTAAAGATGAATAATAATTCATTTCTATTGCAACTACTTACTTATTTTAAAACTTTTAGGTACTTTTCAGTTATACGGGCCAAGATGTCGCCAATGTGAGCCAAACGTGAGTCAAGTCGTCCATCGTAGCAAATGGCAAATTTATGTCGCCACTGTGAACAAAACGCGAACAAAATCGCCAAGTGAATAATGTGAATTTTAACGTTAAATTTGATGTAATTTTGCATTTTTGCCGACTTTTTGGCAATTTTTCTCTTTTTCCGACTAATGATGATTTGGCGATTTTAATTTAATGATTTCTTTAAATGATTTATGATTTTTTTCGCTGCGCCCGTATGACTGAAAAATGCCAATTTTTAATTAAATCCTACAAATTAAGGCAATTTGTATTTAATTACAAAATTTATCTCAAAAGTGCGTGCAAATCATGTTTTTATGAATTTACTTATGATCGGGATCCATAATTTAAAAACAATCAATTGTATTCTGGAAACACAATGTTTGTCATAATGGAACATCACCGAGAATGTATTATTATTATTACCAGTTATTTTCGGTGTACCAGAACAACAATGTCTATTTTCAAAATGATCCCTACTAATTCGTGTGTGAATCCATCGTAATTTTGTTGTTTAAAATTTCTAGCGACAAAATTAACTAGCCATCCATAATAATTTTCGGCGTATTTTTTTCCGGTTGCCGTAGGCCGGGGATTTTCCAGTTAGTTAAAAGCGTTAAAATCTCTCCTTGAGGTCGTTGCTCGCTCGTCGCTCCACCCAGAGCATATATTTGCCACGGGAGCGTCCGAGGTGAGGGGTCAGCTCTCATCCTCCGGGGTGCTGGCGACGTATGGCGTAGGACGCTGCTGCATGGGAGACGTGGACGGCAAGCGTTATTTGTCCAGACAATAAAAGAGATTCAGTGTGAGATAGTGTGTATTCCCTTTACTGAGTTTAATGAATATTGTTAGACATCAAAGTCTCAAAGAAAATAAACCGAATGGATGAATCAATTTATCATTTGATAACCGAAATACCAACTTATTTACTTCCTGGCCAATTTGAGGTAGCAAAACTCTTAGTTTAACTTCTTCTTGCATACAGCCGACCACCCCGCCACCACTGAATGTAGCAGTATCGACAGGATTTGTTGTGGTCGGCTGCTACTCTCAGTTTAACTATGTTTTTATCTTGATTGAATGTCAACAAAGGATGCATATTTTAAATCAACCTATTAATTCCAGATCGGCAGTATTTAATGAATCACAACATGCAATTATTTAATTATTTTTTCTTAGTTGCTTATTGCTGGTTTTTAGATTCAACGTCACATTTTTATTTACATTTCATATTAACTTTATTTACACTCTTGCTCAAAAACGTATTTTCATGAGCTCTTTTGAGTGACCTTCAACTCCAAATACTTTACATACTGTAATTATAATTGCTTTCGTATAAAATTGACTCGATAATTTAAATAATTTTCTAATTAATTGTAATTAATTGATTCGTTAAATTTAATTTCCAAGAACACACAAATATATAATCCATGTCCTACTTATATATTATGTATGTCCTAAAAAATGTTTTTGAAATTTGTAATACAGTCATTATTTTATTTAGAGAGCAATATATTATTATGCCCTTGACCAGAATATGATTAACGAAGTTGTTGGCTTCCTTTCCTCTTTTAGATCACCAAATTTTATTATAACAATCTCTCAAATGAGAAATTGCGCTATTAATCATTATTTTTAAATATATTAATCAAATGCATGCATTATCCTGTTTGAGAATAAATTTATTTCTGAAATAAATACCATTATTTTAGTCCGTTCTGTTGATTAAGGAATAAATTTATTACCATGATATTTATTTAATTACTTTAATAATTTCTGTTGCTTTGCTTCTTGATCAAGTTGAAATGCTTGATTTAAATCCTTCATTAATAATATGTGGTATGGAATTTAATCTTTAAGAGTGTAGGTGGACCTTAAGAGCAGAGAAAGCAATAACCTCTGCCTATACAGCCATCTTTGTGCCGAAAAACTTTTGAACTGTCAGTTTTGACCCTTAAGCAGAGGTGTTTTTCTCCTTTTTAACACATAATCTTTTAACAGTAGAAAAGATTATGTAACTCCCATTCGTTTATCTCATTGTCAGGTGAAGTATCGTTCATTCTTTGCAAATTAAAGCTTTGGTGTTGAAAGTAATAGGGAAGAAAAACGTGTTTATGTGCTTGATTCCACTTGACATCTATACTAAAAAGAGTCTATTTTACTCGTGGTTCTCAGTTGGTTTAAAGAAAGAGAAAGGAAAAGACTTTTTGTGTTAAAATTCTTGTGGAATTACCTAGAAATTCTTGGGTACCAGTTATCAGTCTTCTTGTCTCGTTATAATTTCCCTTTACTTCTCTTGGTTTTCAACGGATTTTTGTTGTATGTGTGTGTGTGTGTTTACAAAAGAAATATTTTGTTTGTAAAGGAAGCAAATTATGTCTTCTTAGTCAGTTTCATGACTCTTTATATTGTAGAATTCTGTTTACCGTGGTGTGTAATATGCCAGCAGAGATATATATTGCACAACATGGTAATTTAGCAAGAGGTATTTTAGCAGTAAAAATTTTTCATGCTAAATAAACTGCTCTGGTATAAAATATGTTAATTTATTATTAAAATTTGTACATTAAAGATTCTTAATTAAAATCCCCTCCAACATTTATTGAAATGTTTAATTTTCTATAAATTGCAAAATCTTGCAATTAATTAGTTAGCTTTATTGTTTGAGATTGTTTGATACGCTGTTAATATTGCGCGTAGATAGAACTCAAGAAGACACAGGAAGTAGAGTTAAATCAGTTTATTGATTCAACTCTGAGCTAAGCACATTGAGACTGAGATATCTTCAGATTTTTTGCAAATAGGGAAAGGTCCGTAATACCTTTCTGGAGATAGTAAGAAAAGTCCCGAGCGCTTATCTGGTAAATGAAAGAAAGGTCCAGAATCTTCTGGAACACGAAATAAAGGGAAAACAAATCAAGGAAAAATGCTTAAACAAATTTTAAGTCTACTGGATTTCGAACACATGATCTCCTGACTATGAGTCCAGGGTCATAACCATTCAGCTATGCAGACTCGGCAATGTGGCATTTCAATGCGGCATAATAATAGAGTTTTAGTTTTCCATAACGATTATTTTAGTTTATATTTATTTTTATGCTCTATTATTTTCTTATAATTGCCAACATATTATTGACATTCGAACATTTTGATTTTAAAAAGTGCCTCTTCTCTGCTGTTAAAACTGACCGAATTTTGAGGTTTTGCATATCACTAATTTAGGCCATTTCAATTACCAATTGATGAACAGGCGCATCAATGGACATCACAAAAGCGACCATTGATAGATTTAAAATAATGCATTTCAAAACCTCACTATGCGGTAGGTTTGATCACTGAAATTTGAATATTTTTAAATTTGAAATATTATTATGTTAAAGAAATTGTATCGAATCTAATTAATATTACTGATAGAATTTGTAAAATTCATAATTTTTCGATAGTTTATCTGTATAAATTTACAGCATGTTTAACCACATTTAAAGCATTTTTCCAAATGGAAAAATATGCCTATTTCTAACGATTAACAGAAATTAGATACAGCGTTTTTGGTGTAAATGGAGGTACCGAGATCACAACTATAAAATAATTCACTTTTCATAATTTGCAGTTTCGTATTTCATAATATCAGTAATTTAAAATTTTTTATTTCTCTAAGCTCGATTTTAAAACTAGACGAAATCTCCAGCAATCGTCTCTCAAAAACCAATGACATCAAAAGAGTCTTAATTTTTAAAAACTTCAGTTTTTGATTAATGTTTAATAAATAGACTAGAAGAAATTAAAAAACATCTCATATTACCTATAGATAGTACTCATATTACTTATAAATACTATTTATCATTATAAATATTACTTATTATTACTCATATTACATCACCTCATATTACTTAAATATTTATTAATCAAAATTTTTAAAAAGTGTTTCAAATTATTTTTTTTATTGGAGTTGTAGTACTATCTTTAATGTAATGTATTTTTTTTCCTGAAATTTAAAAAGCACAGGAGAAAATATATACTGGATATGGGCGCAATTTTATTTATTTTGATTATTCGTTAAATTATTTATGCATCGTAAAAAATAATGTGACGTAAAATAGCAATTTATTGTTCAAGTCTTTATTTGGTATTTCCAGCGAAATATTTCAATAAAATCTTCACTCAAAAATATAAACTATGGGGCTTCATTATTTACAAGAGTTTCAATAAAAATTTGTTTGTTATATTTTACACTAGACGCCTTTGGCGACCAGCTGGTTCGCCAAGAGTAATGGGGTCTAAGATTTTCAATTAAATACTTATGTGCCTTGCTCTCTTTATAATTTCTCTGCCAGATATATTTAAACTTCGAAAGTCACGTAACACTGATTTACTAAATTAATGATATAGATGTTGCAAACGATCATAGAAACCTTTGTATTGTATTTCTTTTTTAGAAAACATAACATTTAATATTTATTTAATTTCATCCAATCACGTGGTGAATGTTACATTTTTTTCGATTTAATTTGCAGTCATAGTTAATTTATTTTTTAATTTGAACTTCTGTCAGTATGATTTCAACAGTTTAATAAAAGGTATTTTTTCCCCTTTGCTCGTTCATTATTTATTTTAGAAAATGTCACATATTATATTTCTTTTATTTTATCCAGTCACGTGCTAAAAGTTGCATTTCTTTAGATTTAATTTGTAATGATAGTTTTTTTTTTTTTTTAGTTTGAACTTCCATCAATAGGATGGCAACATGCTGATAAAACCTAATTTTTTCCCCTTGACGTGCTCGTGCAGATTAAATTTTATTGTTTTGTCCGAAATATATTGTTGTAAAACATGGTTAAAATATTTCTTTAAAAATTCGTTAAAAATAGAAGCTTAAGTTATACATTAAAACAAAGATGCCATTAGAAAGCTAATTTTTTAATCTTTAAATTGATGTAAAAATCATGTTTGTGCAATAATATTTTCGGAAGTTATAGCGGAAAAACGTCGAAATTTCGCTTAAATTTTAATGAATTCAAATTCTAATTAAAAATTCGATAAAAGGCTCCGAGGTGCACATTCCCAAGCTCCAAAGTATACATGTACCAAATTTGGTAGCTGTAGGTCCAATGGTCTAGCCTGTAGAGCGCCAACACACACACACACACACACACATTGAGCTTTATTATAAGTATAGATGTGTTTAATAAAACGATTTGAAAGTTTTCCAAAGACTCTCACAGACATTTCTTTGAAAAGAAAATTTCAAATTTCTGTAAAAGAAATTCGAGGTCAATTCTATAGAAAATAAAATATGATGAAAAAAGTCCTTCATCAATCAACATGACTTCCTTTTTTACCACTTATTTCTAAAACATTCATTCCCAATTCATCAAATTTATGAAAACATGCTTCTTAAAACGAAATGTGCTTAATGAAGAAATCATAAAAAGGATTAACAGGGATTTTGAATGGAAATGTTAAAAGAAATGAATGATGAAGAATTCATTAGGATCTGTTATTATTCACAACATTATGTAAATCCTTTACACACATTAATCATTCAAATTTCTTAGAATACTGTAAATCTTCTTGTCAGTTGATGCATTATTATTTGGTGTAACAAATTATGTCGAGGCTAATAGCTCTATTTCATTTTGACTTAATTTATATTTTTTAAAAAGAAAAATGGCTCATTTTGTACACTGATTTTGAAGGTAAAAATGAAATTAAAAAAAAAAACTTTTAATGAATTGACGTCCTTGAATTAATTCCTTTTTTGTCTCTCGTTGATTTGTAAACATTAAAACATAATTCAATTTTTTTTTCTATTTAACTTTTATACAATAATGTTTGTGAGTATTTATAATTTAATTATCTTTTTTCTATAATTCTGGCATTTCTCCAGGGTTTTTTTTTTGTATTTTTATTTAAATTAAGATATATCCATTCATTATTAAATCTTGATATTTTCATAAATAAAATCAGGATATTGAGTTGAAATCCTTGTAAATATCATTAAGAAGTGAGTTTATATTTATTAAAAGTTTAGCTATAAAAAATTAGCCATTTTAAAAATTTATTATGAGAACTATTAAATAATATTAAAAGAAAAAGATTAACCTTATTATAGCTGTCAAAATAAGTTGAGTTGACTGAAAATGCTAGAACTGTTTAAAAAAATAAAAGTTTGTATTCATTAATAATATGAATGCCATACTTATATGATTTATGCACTGAACTTCAATAACTTTTCATGAGTAAATAACATCTTAGATCACATAATTCGATTATTTTGAGGCTTGTAGACATCACAGTGAATCTAATTTATTGTTATAAAATGTCGAACATACTAGTCGACAACAATGTTGACATAAATAATATTGACTAACTATCGATTTTTTTTCTTATTGGTATTTTTCTTGTATAATTTAATTTTTTGCATTGAAATTATGACAAACTATTTTCTGATAACTTTTTTAAAAATATAATCTTAGGTTTTCCCCTTTCCTTTGTAGAAATTCATATCCAAGAATAATTGGATTGTCATCTATATCTTCTCTATATGGTGAAGAAAGATAATCTATATGATAAAAACTATTATGAAAATTCTATTTTCACTCATCTATTGTTTTGGAATGTTCGATAATTTGCTTAGAAACATCAAGTTTCAAAATTTTAACTGTTATTATATTATTTGTTGTTATGAATACCGAAAACATTACATTTTTTTGCATAATTCTTATTTTATTAATATCAATAGCTTCAGACGGTAGGCTGGTTAGTGCTTATCTGTAATTTCATTTAAATCCTTTAGATATAACTTTATAAATTTTCAGATATTAAAGCCGTGTTATTTTTTTTCAAATGTTGTTTTCATTCTTATGTGGAATTTTTCCTATGGAGAACAGTCATAGCCGATTAAAAATTATGTATCCTCAAAATTTTGAAGTATTGTAATTTTATTTTTTGTTCATCCGTCTTATTCGGAATATGTTTAAACCACACAGATTTAAACATATTCTTTCTTTAGCTTTTAACTGTGGAATAAAATTAGCTATTAAATATTTGACGTAACATTTGAAAATGGTTTTAATTTTAGGGTAATAATGTCATCGATTGTAGAAAATTAAACGAAAGATTTTTTTAATCATCGTACAGGAAATATTCATTTGATTATTAAACTAGTACCATTAAACAAAATTTTTTTAATACTGAAACGCGAAATACATAATAGTACGACATAAAGTACATATTTTTTCAATACTAATAACTTATATTTTGGGAAGTTATAACTGAAAAATACAAAAATTTAACTTAACATTAATTAAAATTTAAAAAAGAATCGCTTTGCGGTGCACATTTTTACCATCCAAGGTCTGCCAAATTTGGAAGCTTTATAATCAACATGACACGCAAACATTTATTTTTGTTATTAGTATATATAACTGTTTTTGTTTCTAACGGCACTTGCCGTCGACAGGCTCACAGACGAAGACAGAGATTTAGGCCGAGAGGGAGCGTTTCTTGTTTTTGTAACTCCATCTAGGACCAAGAGTACGTCTTAGCTACTCACGCATCACATTCGCTTGCACAACTCCTTTTTACAGGGGGACACATTCACACATCTCACAGAGAGAACAAACAGAAGAAGAACAATCATGCTCGAAACCGGGACGCCTAGGTCACGCTACCCCTATGTAAGAACGCCGGCATATAGATCGTCATCTGACCGTGTTCAAAATGGCGTGGTCCGTCCCAAAATAGCCCTAGTGTTGCTTTACAACGGGACGTTAATGTAACTAAATTAAACCAGCATATAGATAACTAAAACTATATATTTTCTTTATAGGTGAATTCTGGAATAAATAAATAGATTTAATACAGTCCAGAATGTAAAAGTTCTCATTCAAAAGATCATATCCATTTGCAGTTAAATTTAAAGCAAACACATTCCGCTTCTGCGATATTACCGAAGAGTCGTATACTATTGCAATATTTTTCAAAACTAGGTTAAAAAGTAAAGCAAGGTTTCTCCTTGTTTTTTTTGAATAGAAAGAACAATCAAGTAAAAACGGATTTCTTTGAAGAAATTAAAAGAATGTTAGATTTCAATTATCTTTCTTTTGTGACAGATAATGAGAAATTTTTTTCCCTCGAGGTTGCAGTGAAAATTGGATTTCATTCTCTGTGCAGTCACGGATTTTCTAATTTTTTTCCCCCTTAACGTATGCGTTTGTATTGAATTTCTCCGTACAAGGCACAGAACTCTTTGGAGAAATTAAATCCATATGATTTCTTAAAAATTGTATTAACATAACTTAAAATTCAATAAATCTACTTTTGAAATACATAATGCTCCAATAGTACTAATTCGTAATATATGCTCCACAAATACTAACCATATTTCACTCATTCCTTTGATTTTAAATTATGCGTTCTGTAAATGTATTGGGCATAATACAATCAATTATTTTATTTCCATTTTCATCTTTTTTTTTGTAATCATTTCTTATTACATATTTTTGACTTGGTCATTAATTGCGATTTTTATTTCAAAAGATGGTTTCATTTGGTTTATTTTAAAAGAATTATTCGTTTGGTTTATTTCAAAAGAATTATTCGTTTGGTTTATTTTATAAGGATTATTCGTTTGGTTTATTTTAAAAGAATTATTCTTTTGGTTTATTTTAAAAGAATTATTCGTTTGGCCATTCGTTTAAAAAAAATCTGATTGAAGAAGTATCTATTTATTGATTTGTAGAAGAAATTCTGCTTCAAAACTTCGCAAGATTTATAATTCGGGAATTTGTTTTTGTTTTTTAATGATTTCCGATATACATTGCTCAAATCGGCAAAGCTGTTTATTTTTAAATGATATTCTTTTATATACATTTTATTTATATTCATTGCTATTTATGTATTATATTGTTCTGTATTTGGTATTTCCTTAGACGTTATTGCATTTAAAGTTGCCAAAATATGTGTAATAGGTTTTATAACATAATGATATAATATTTTGGACACATTTTAAATTATCCGTTGGTGAATGATTTGAATTATACTTAAATTGAATTTTAACTAATGTTTAGTTTTTTTTTCGCCAATAAAAGTATTTAGTAAATGGCATATCAGTTTTATTTCCGTATTGTAAAAGATGGGAATGTTCCCTTTTACTTTCATTTTTATTCAGTTTTTGAAGAATTTACTAAAATCTGTCTAATAAAAAGAAATCAAATAGATGTTGACCTTATTTGCGTACACTTTTATAAGCAATTTTTCCTATTTTTTAAGCAAATTTTCAGCTTATTTATGCTGTTGTATGAAGAATTTTTTTTTCCAATGTATTAGGACTAACATCTCCTACTTACATCAGATAATATATCTCATATCATATGCTAAAATTTTCATTAGAAAGTACCACACTTTGTAAACAATTTATTTCTATATGGCGAGAATTGAATAGGATATTAAGGTCTTAATTTTAGATTTGATTGGCCGAAAACATTCTAATTTGATAAATAAACTGTTGAAATTTATATAAGGTAAAAAGAATTCCAAGATTTACTAATGCTTGTTTTTTTAAAACGCGCCCTTATTATCAAGTGATAAGTTTAGTTTATTCAAATTCAAGTAATTTTTTAATAAATTTTAGAGGTATAAAAGTATTAAGAGAATATATTTTATCAATACGTATAACGCTTATATAATAGTACAACATTAATAAATGTGTAGACAGTTATAAATTACATTCCTTATTTCTTGGTTGGCTTAATAAATATCTAAACTTTTGGTAATTAGTAATTGTTTTTTCAAAATTTTGCGGCGTCAGAAGTTAAGGCTGGTTCTAAATGTGTCATGTTCTATTTAAAAATTTTCCTTTTGATTTCATTACCAGAACACATGAAAAAAGAAACTGTAGGCAAGTTTTTCTCTCTGGGCATGTTGCTACTCAAATTCGCTTTTTTGAATAATGGGGTTTTGTAAAGATCTCATTGCCCATTATGATTTCTTTTTTTGTTTCCCTCTTTTTATTTTTTTTTCACTTCTTTGTAACTGCTTTTGAAAAGAGAATTAAACGTTATTTTGTAACGCTAAAATGTGACCAATTTTTGTGGGTCACGAATAAACACGTGAATAGTTGGTTACTGAGTGTGTACTCAACCTTAATTATTTTTCACTTAAGAAACGAGGAGACAAAACACTTCGTGACACTTAGACTTCAACTTTCTTGATTTTTTTTATTTATTTATTTGAAGAGAGAGATTCAACCCTTTCTGCTATATTAACCCATGACTCGCTTTGTTATTATTTTAAGATGGTAATTGAAAAAAGATCGCTGAAAATATTAATTAAATTTCCTTTATGCATTGTTACTCGCTGCCAAACTCATTAACCAAACAGTGTACCTTAAATTATATGAAACAAAGAGCATGCCTTTAAGTAAAACAAACTGAAAACAATTGTTAGTGTATTGTTTCTAAAATCATTATTATTAGCAGAAATGAAATTGATTTTAATGGATATTAGTTATCCGGTGATTCTTAGATGACATTTGCTGTTCTTATTGTTTTTTAGTTCTCTCCTCCCAAGTATTTGTGTATATTTATTCATTCCATTTTCATCAATAATTGAACGTAAAAATTACATTTAATTAAAACATTTATAAAAAAAATTCTGTAACTATATTCTTTATTGCTGGATACTTACTTGTGGTATACATTTTAGTTTTTAATTGTTATAGATGGAATGTTTATGTTATTTATTAGTTATATTATTATTTTTTCTAATATTCGGTGTTGCTTTTATTATAAAATTTAAAACTTTTTTTGTTAACGAATGAAAAAAAAATTCTTATTGGTATTTTGATTTTCTACATTGCAAATGAGATAAAATCGTCAGATTTTATATTTCATGTAATTTATTTTTTTAATTTATAATTTTAATTTAATTTTATTAATTTCTTGTAATTTATTTTTATATTTCAAAAATTTTGTTGGAAAATATTTGCTTCTCTATTTTGATGCAATACAAAATAATGAACAGAGAGTGTAAATTTTAGTCAAATTGTATTATTTCCTGCTTTTTAAAGTAGTTTCATAGCTTTTAGTTTTTCAACCATTAATTTCTCTTATTAACATATCTTTTGAAATCCGATACATTTTTATTAATTGCAAAAGAATATAATTATTTAAAATATGTAAATATAATTGATATATATATATATATATTTGTATTTGAACCGTTTTGTGTTTGAAACCTTTCTTATTCTTCAGTATTTGTTAATGAAATTAGAAATACATATAAGTCTGAAGTTATCACATACCAAATCAATTGGTGGAGTATAATTTAAACATGACATCCTTGTATAGAAAGCTAATCAAATTGTAGTTAAAGGGTGCTGTTGCTCTAAGAATACCTAAAAATGTGCTATACGGATTTTATTTTAATATTTAACCGAAAATTAATATAATTTTTTATTGTGTAAAAAATAAATTTTAAACTATGCTCATAACTAGATAAGCCTAGATTTCGTAATGTTGCATAAAAATGTGTGAAAATTGTCGAAATGAAATATTGTTACAGAGATAATGTGAGAAAGTCTTAAATTATGTTTGTAATCGAAGTTAGCCAAATCATCAACGATAAAGTAGGCAGTTGAAAGCAAATATTACAATGGTGCAACGGATTTAGTAATTTGAAACCTAATAGGGAGCAATTTATGAAAGATTATAAATTGTGTTTGAGAATTAGTTGAATATTATTTGTTGCAAATTGTATTATAATTCTTTAAGATATAATAATACTATTTATAAGTAGCAAATTATGCAAGTTATCTGACGATTGACCAAGTTGAATATGGAATTGATACATATCTGAACGTAAACTCATAATTTCTCAAAAGGGGAATGTTATGTAAATAAACAAAATCGAATAAAAGGCGGAAACATTTCAATTTATTTCTAACTGTCATTAATATTCTGTGTGGTCTTATTCTTTTGGTCAAACACCATTTTTCAATAGTTTAATTCCCTCTAAAAGCGTTGATTTGCATCTTGCGATGTTTGATGTTAATGTATAGCAAAACGAGACTATTGCTAATCATAGACACTTAAATGTGCGAATTCTTCAAAATCGTAACGGTTAGGCTAATGCTGAAATTAACATTTTCTTCCCTTTTACTGTTTAACGCAAGAACGGAATTTAAGTAAAAAGTTGACATGTGTTTCTTCTGTGCCTCATTAACATCAAAAAGAATATTCTTTCAAACCTTGATGATTATTTTGTAATGATTGTGAACATTATAAAATAATATTTTGTTATAAAAATTTTGAAAAAAAAAACATTTTAAAAATTTAATTTAATCAGATTAATAGAACGGTGTGTGCGTATTGTATGATAAATATAATGAAAAACTATTTTAAATTATTAAAACATTCGCCATCAATGCTTTGGATTTCAGATCTTCCCATTCTGTTCAATTATTAATTTTGCATGCTTCTTAACTTGATTTAATTCTATGACTGATAATATTAAATGTGTGTATTCATCATTGATTTATATAATTATATAATTTTATATTTTAATAAAATATCATGTAATGATATTTCTTAATCTAATCTATAAATTAATTATAAATTTTTTTTATTTAAGGCATATTAACTTCATTCTAAAATGGTATCTTCTTTTTCGTAATCCATTTTTCACTTCTTTATTCACTTAATCATATACGCTCTCAATAAGATTGCAAGTATCAGCATATTCTGACTCTTCGAGTGTAAGGATAAAAACCCTTAATGTTTACCACATTCTTTTAAAGATACCTGGATTTCCCTTTCCTATAACTACACGTGTCAAAGTCACACTATTAAAATCTCATAGGGAAAAGCACTGAAGGAAAGATTTCGATCTTTTTTGCTCTTATGTGACGATGTCGACTATCTCATAACCTCTTCATTGGACATAAAATTCCTCCTGCTAAAATAAGTTTATATGTATGTGTATATAAATAATAAGGTTTTGTTTTAGGATCTTGAAGGAAGTCAACGACTAGTTGAATTATAGTATTTTGTTTGTAATCAAATTTTTAATATGGAATTGTAGTAATAGTACTAAATATGTTAGTAACAGTTACATTGTTGGATCCTTTTCTGATAATTAATATTCTTTCGAAACCAGTTTCTTTACTTTAATAGTGTTTTGTATGATTGTATAAATGTGATTTATGCATTGTAACTGCCGTTACTTTTGAAATACATTTTTTTTTCGTCGAAGTTAAATGCAAGAATTTTTTTCTCTTGATAAAATGTTTCTTTGCAGGTAATGGTTAATTGATAATGAAGTTTTTAAGTAAGATTTGCTGTTATTATTATGTCTGGAGTTGTAATTGCGGTTTCCTGAATCCATTACTCAATTCAATTCCTCATCTGTAATTCCGAAATGATAATAATTTGAAAACCGCAGACATTTGATGGAATCCTAGAAACTATTGTTAATAATACCCAGAAGAATCGAAGATTTTGCAAGCATGTAATAAACCTTTTGAACTGCGATCCTTGTGCAAGCGCTATAGAAACATAATGCTTTGTATCCTTTAAATCTCTTTCGTCATTTAACTTTTCCTTGCTTCTAAATTTCATTTTTTTAAAGAAATAAACCCTAAAAAATGAAAAGTAAGAGTCTCAAAGTTTTAAAAAAGGGACTTGGTAGTGATTTTAATGATCTTGTTCTTGCTTTCATAATATTTTCATTTAGTTACGCTGCTCTTATTTCACTTTTCACTCAGTGAAGTTTGTATTGTTAAAATGAAAAACGTGATGTTTATAGTTGTTGTGAAACCTCAAACACAGAGGGTTGGGAAGTTGTGTTAATTGTCTCTGCCTATCGAAACGAGATCGTGAGTTACAACACGCCATATTTGAGTTCGAAATGTCTTAATAGCTTCATTTACCCCCGACTATAAGAGATTACAATGCTTTTGGTATGAATTACGGGATTGACAAACTGGGTCTTACTTTTTTTCTTCTTGATTTTCTTTTGGAGTCATATGTGTAGTTTCGAGTTTAATTTCAACTTTGTAAAAATACCAGCCCATTATATTATTCAAAAACCTTAACCCAGTTAAAATTTATATTTGTGCTTATTTGATAAAAGAGTAATAATATCATCTTAACTAGATATACAATAATATATTTAAGGTATCCGACCACGTTAAAAATGCTGTTATCGGCATTTTTTTTTTAGTTGTTATTTTTTGGGAGTTCATACTTTCCTCTTTCTAAAACAATTTACTTTTTCTAGGTAAAGAAATGCCTGGCCTATCATCTAGGGCAATTTTAAGCAAAACATATTTTTCAGCTAAAATTTATGTTTAACTTCAATTTTCTCAAAACTTTTTCATAAATATTCTCCACCGTTAATATAATATATTAAAAACTAATAGAGGTTTTTACTCAAAAATTTTAGCGTGTGTTTTAAATAATATGGGAAACGAAATTAAGCAAAAATTTTATTGTTAGCAAAGTACTTTTTCCTTTATAGGTGTTTTAAAAAAATAAATTGAAATTTATGAAAAAAAATTTATGAAAAAAAATACATATATGCGTGTATTTTTACCCATAACTTCTTTGCATCTCAGGATTTCTCTTATATTTTGGTTCATTTCATTCATCATTATATTCTATAACTTGTGTACAGAGTAAAACAGGATTTCTGCATTACAATTTTGTGCAGAGTGTTAAACGCTTTGGTTAAATTTCATTTAAATTTATTACTAATAATCCTATTTCTCAAAATATATTTTTAAATAATTTTTGTATTATAATTAACAATATATCTAAAAACCATAGTTTTTAGATGCATTGTCAATTCAGGTAATCGTGAAAGTACCTTTAATCTCACTTTTAATGCCTAGGTTTTAATTTAAAACTAGGTTAACTAGTTTTTAAAAAGTCCAATTTTTTAAAAAATATTTCCTTAGAACGTTGTCGGATACCTTAAATATTTTAATTCAGAATTGATAAAATTTTAAGTGGTGCTATTGATATTTTTGTAGTATCTATTTAGTCATTGTTTTTCTTTATCATTTCAAATGCATTAAGATGACTATCTTTTCTATGCCATAAATCCTTTTTCGATATCATTTGAATTTGGAAACTGCATTCGATCTGTTTTGTTTATTTGACGTTTTATAAGATTTAAGTAACATTTTCAGTTATAAATCAAATACTTTCCTGTTTTTGAAAAATTCTCATTCTTAGAATTCTCAGAATCAATTTCGTAAGTTCAGCTACTGTTTTTTGTATCAATCATTTCCTGTATATCTGCAAAAACATATTAGATTATTATATATATATATTAGTATTAGATTATTAAAATTAGATTTTATTTTTGGTCTTAATTAAGATGAGTAGTAGCAGCAAAACGTACTGTTATTTTTGTAAAAGAATTTTAGGATTTATTCAGGAAATTAACCCCTTCCTTCTCGCTCCCGGAAAGTGACGGGGTGAAATTTCTACCTCTATTTCTCGCGCCCGTGATATTTCCGGGCTGACTTATTCAAAAGTAAAGCGCCAAAAACATTAAAATAATCTATTTCTCTATCTATGCCCAGAATCATTTTTATTACTCAATGCAAACACCAGATGGCTGTCCCTAGACTATTTGTTATGTTTTTAGAGATAGTTAATTTATTTTAAACTAGATGTCAGAAGAAAGGAAACTCGGTACTATTGTGCTGATTGTGATGTTGGCCCTATGCATCTCATGCTTCAAAATTTATCACACAAGAAAAAATTACTAGAATTTATTTACATTATGTGGAAATGCAATAAAATTATGTTTGAATGCTTAAAACACATATTTTTTATTTTCTCTCTTTGTTGGAAAGCTAACATTCAGTCATAATAACCCTAAATGTTGGCTTTTCCAATTTTTTTAAAAATTTCAAGCTAAAAATTAACTAAAAAATTAAAACTGAATGCAAATATTGTATACACACTCAGTTTTATATAATTTTCTTGTATGAAAAAAATAGGCACTTTTATGATCATTTTCTTCAAAATTATTTGACCGTTAAGGGGTTAATGAAAGCAGTTTCCTTAAAAACTGTAGAATTTGCTGTACTGAATATTTAGTTTCTTCATTTCGCTTAAATTGTGCTAAAATATCAAAATTAAATATACTACATTGCCTTTTTTTCTTCATGAACATTTTTTGCAACATTTATTCATTTTCTTTTTCATTCACCATGGGTCTAAAACCAATTCATTTGCAGCAAAAATAAAGAGAAAATGTCTGTTTGAAGGAAGTCTGGAACGTTTGTCTGGTTTGACCAGTTTACTGTTATGCATTAACGACAAGAACTTAAGATAAACAATTTCTTATATTGAAGGCACTTAATCTGACCGCCTAGTGGTCAGGCACTCCCACCTTCGACTTGGGTTCATTCTGTAGTACTGCAAGCACACCCATAGAAGAAAAGAAGAAAAAAAGAATCCCCTTTTTTTTGCTTCAACTTCACTTGCCGAACATGCCTTGTTAACGCTGTTTCCCACGGTACCGATGCCTGCTTGCAAATAAAAATAGATGAATGCTAATGCCATCTTAACATTTGTTTGGCTTGTCTGCAAATTTGTTTTATTCGAGTCCTCTTGGCATCATTCTGATTGGAATAGATTTGGTTCCAACTTCTATTAAGGGTCCGTAATCGTGATTTATTTAGTCTATCTGCTTAATTCGTTCAAACCCTACTTTAGTTCTTAAACTAAGTATGATTTTTGTTTTAAAATGATCTATCAAATTAAATTAACTGTCAACTGCACTTAAAAACCAGCTGGAGTACTTTGTCACCAACTTCCTTGTGAATAATCGCAAAATGGCGAATTTTTGAGGCACTGAAATATTGTGACGATACCCCGATTGTGCAATTTGCCTATCTTCCTTGTCGCTGATTGGAACAATAATTTGATCTAATATATATTTTGATTTCAAAACTCACATATCCGTTTTCATATCATTAAATTGCTTTCTGAGCCATTACAATCGCTTATGCGTGAATATGCAAACCGACAGATGGTCTTCCCTTGAAGAACTTTAGTTCCTAATTTTGATACAGATGCATAATTTGATAATAAAACCATTCAGTAAGTATCTTCTGTTTTTGTTTCTCAGTTATCGAATACAAATCCATGTAGGCATCTTTCTTGTGTCGTATGTTTCTTCCAATATTTTATTAAATCTAAAATTTTGGCATGATGACAGTATATATTAAATTTCATCAATCTGTGTGTTTTTGGATTATCATATTCATAGACAGACAAACACAATTTCAAATATTAGTTTAAATTTAAAAAAATTAACATACTTATTATATAATATATATTAATATTATATAAGGAATAAATAAATTATATAATTATATATATAATTATTGAATATATAATAAATTAATATATATTACTATAAAATATAATTATAAAAATAATACAATAAATTAATAATTAATATAACGTTTTTAAATCGTTTCTCTTAAATTTTAAAAATTCACAATCACAGATTTTCAGTAGGATATACATAGGACCAGGAAACATTATTTTATTACTTTTTTACATTAAATATTTAAATTTCAGTCAATTTATAAAAATGTGCTATATTGAATGCGTTAAAAGAATTTAAATTATAATTTTCTGTTATCCAATCTTATTTGTGTACGTAACTTTGCAGTCGATATTAGTCTGACCTCCAAGAACAAGAAATTGAATTTATTCAATTAAATTAATAATAACTAACAAGAAATTCAATTATTTTTTTTATAATCATCCAAATGCAAACTTAGTTTAATGTTTCTAGTTAGGAGAAGAATGTGCTCCGAATCGGCAAGAAAGTCGATTAATATTATATTTTCATCCAAATCTGAACTTTATTTAAAGTATCTAGTCTTTAATTCATTGGGAAGTTAGTTTAAAATTGATTGCGAAATTTGTACGGAATAGACAAACAGACGATTAAGAAAGCGAATTAATATAAACATGTTAAAATAAATTTGTTGAATTCAGCTTTCTCTTTATTCACTTTTGATAACGAAAAATAAAAAAAATAAAATAAAAAAATTAGGTGTGATCTGTATTTTTAAATAATTTTGAAGTAAAAATAATCATCTGTTGCAATTGTGTGTTTAGCATCATGATGTTAATCCTTTAGTATTTTGCATAGATGATTAAATATCTGTTTTTTTTTTATTATTATTATTTCGTTCAATACTTTAATACCAGTTTTATTTCATTAATCTATTTTTTCTCCTTTATTATTATTTCTTTTTAATACTTTCTTATTACTAAGCTTGCATTTATAATCATTTTAAAACTAAATGAAGTTTAACAAATTTGTTAGGTTACTATA
Source organism: Argiope trifasciata (assembly GCA_026543055.1). NCBI lineage: Eukaryota > Metazoa > Arthropoda > Arachnida > Araneae > Araneidae > Argiope > Argiope trifasciata. Next base: position 672,641 of record JAPMOQ010051511.1, read on the forward strand.
TTTTATGACTTTGTTTCTAGCAATATCAGTGATTGGATATTAATAATCATTGAAATCTAATAATATTCATCCCTAGTGCATCGGAAGATTTCAATTTATTCAGTCGCGTTCAATAACAGCAATAACAATGCATGAACAGTTTTAAATAAAGACAGCATCAACGTTCAAAAAGTGTTGCACCGCAGTATTTTTATCAACATAATTATCCCACTAATCTACATAAGAATAGTCTAAAGAGAAAAGGGAATCCATTACACGGCATTGTGCTGTTAATGAATGAATGATAATACTGAAGGTCAATCTCCCTTATTTGTTTGTCTTATTCCTAACTGTACAGTTGTTTCTACAGCCGATGTTTTTTTTAATTTTATTAAATAATCAAACATTTTATCAGTTGAATTCCTTTATGTTAAAACTAAGTTATTTACGTTACTTGACTATGTCTGTTGATTTTGCTAGACAACTTTGAGGTAGCAAGTTTAAAAATTGTTATGTTAAACTGTAATTTTCTTCTAAAATAAACAGTTTGATTCAATTTATAAGATATTGTTTTTGTATAATACTTGCTTGCTGTTATATCTTTCTCTATTGCATTAGTATCTTTTTTTATTGGTACAAACAGTATACTATAAATAGACGCAATATTTAAGCAATACATTTTGTGATATTAAATTAGGTTATAATGTTTGGCTTAAAAATTGTGATTTTAAATTGTAATTTTCTTCTAAAATAAACAGTTTAATTCAATAAATGAGATATTTTATATAATAATTGCTTGTTGTTATATCTTTGTTTATTGCAGATGTAACTTTTTATATCGGTCTGAACAATATACTATAAATAAAAACATTATTTAAACAATACTTTTTGTACGATTAAATTAGATTACAAAGTTTGTTGCAAATTCCTTTATTATCTCTAATTTTCTATTAATTTTGTTTCTTTCTTTGTAATAATTGGCTGATAGTTATGAAAATAAAGTTGAGGGTAAATAAACATGCAATTTTATTGTGTGCGTAATAAAATGTTTATTTTTTTGCGTTTAAATCTATTTTAAGTCTCGTCTCATTAAATAAATTGTTGATGTTTTTTTTATTTACATATATTTTATAATTATTTGTTTTTCGATATTAATGTCATTAATATACGGAGAAATGTAAGAATGTACTTTTGACCTATTCGTTAATTTTATTTTATTATCAATATGAAACGTTTTGCTCCGAATAAATTTTCTGTTTGACGCCTATTGATAAAATAATTATAAAATTAATAATTAACTAACTTATAGTCGTTTAAATTTTAATAATGTCACTTTTTAAGCAATGAAAAATATAGAAGAAATAAAGCAATGAAAATTCTTTATCATTCACCTCAAATAACAAAGAGCAGTTTTTAACATACCGGCAGCAATTTTTAATGGATCTCACGTAAAAGGCGTAAACCACATCCACATAATTGTTAAGCTTCATTATGATATATTTAATGTTAATTAATAATGATATATTTAAT
>JAPMOQ010051511.1:674159-693611 GCA_026543055.1 Argiope trifasciata
TTAATTAATAATGATATATTTAATGTTAATTAATAATGATATATTTAATGTTAAAAGGAAAAATTGCACACTTAAAAAAAAATTCTCCCGATATACGCTGGAAGGCAAAAGTAGCATCTTAGTTACTTTTTATCTTTGCATCTTAGTTACTATCTGACAACAAAAATTGTTGATGTTGAAAACCGTCAGATTAGAGCTTGAAAATCTCTTTTCAGCCACCAACTTTAAAAATATTGCAGTTATCCAAAAATTCCTGTACAAAAGCTGTTCGTCTTAATGAGGCGTTAATTTGGCTAATTGGATTTATTTTTCTATCTTCAGTATTAAGAAGGTTAATAGCAAAATAAAAATTTCAATCCCCACTATTTCCTTACTGAAGCGGTGAGTGGGGATTTTTTGTAGTAATATTGGGGATTTTTGAACTAGATTGCCCGTTTATGAACTCGTCCGAAAATTTTAGATTTCTAACAACATATTCCGAGACAATTAAAATCCAAACAAAATATATTACTCTGGTTATCCTCTTCAAAAGATATGGGCAAAGCGTTATGTATATACACACACTCAGAAATTTATAAATTTTAAAACGAGAGGTAGTTTTTAGGAACTGCGCTCTGTGAAGAACTGAATTTAAGAATGGCGCGGTATGGCCTTTGTGCCAAAATACTCAACCAACCTAACCAACCGTGAAGAACTGAAGAAATTTTTCTGAAATCATGTCATGAGATCAACTGCAATAGATGGTCTTCTTATAGGAATCTACCTAAAAATTGGCTATGCTCCCCGGAAATTAGTCAGTTTTAAGAGTATGCCAACAAAGCATAACCCGAAAATAAAATTACTTCCTTTCATTTTAAAAAAAAAATGACATTATTTTACTCTCCTTTTCATTCTAATACATTTTAATAAAAAAAAATACTAGCGGTTTACATTTAATAGTAATCAAATAAAAAAGAAATCAAATGAAAATTAATCAAATGAAAAGAAAAAAAATTGATGTATGAGTAGCATATATTGCATACTGACAATGCATTGATGTGGCAATTTTCCTGTTTCACAGATGTCACTTTAAAATAAATTGAATTCATTAATTATCTTTACTTTTTTATAAAGAAAAAGAGTTTTGGAAGTATGAATGTTTTTAAAACAAGATCGATTATCAATTTAAGAGCATTGTTGGCTTTATTCTCAAAGAATGTCGTTTGTTTTCAAATTTCCGCTTCCGTAAATTTTGAATTCGATTCCAACAAAGAAACTCTTTTCATTTTATTATTTGAACAAAATAATAAAATTAGGCATTGTGAAATTTGTTTGAATTTCACCGTATTATATGGAATTGAACGATTTCATTAAGAAAGGTGGTGAAATTTTCTTTTTACCAGGAAAATGTCTCTATTATCTTTTCTTAAAACCTGTAGAATTTACAAAAACATTTTTTTTACATCGTTGATTTCTTTTTTTAAATAGTGTTCTCTTTCAGTTATAAAAGAGAAATTAACATTTCTTAACAGACCGTATAATGATTCTTGAAATGCGAATTTTATACGAAATGACTAAAGAACTCCTTTTTACTAGTCAACAGAAGTTACAGGAGGGGATTAAATGTGAATGCCTTGGTAATAGTGTGCAATAAAATAACAATATAGTCGGAAGCTGGGTGTTTTACAAAAGCAAACAACTTAATGCTTGTAAAAGTTTTTTTTTTTTTTTTTTTTTTTTTTAAGTTTTGTTATTTACAACTGTTGTCAGGCAGTTGTGAATTAACAAGAGCTACTTCAATTGCTTACAATGTATCAGTTTCAGATTGCGAAAAAAATATTTCCATGAAATGCTTTGTTAAATGCTGTTAGTTCACACTTTGCTTTTGATCGAACCATTTTTTTATATTTATGTTATTTCTTTGTTGTCTGTCTCTTTTTTGGAAAGGAAATGATTTTTCTTTTGGAAATAACTATGTTTTTCTCCCATTCTTATACATTCGTAAACAGGTATCATTAATAAATACATTTCTCCCAATCTTTGTACGACAGAATAGAAGTTACAAGATTCTGCTTTATTCTGAGAACATTGCACCTTTTCTAAAGTCACGGTGGATTTAAATTGTTGTAATTTTATATAATTCTGATCATTGTTGCGTTGGTCGTTTCTTCATAAATAGAGTTTGATACAAATGTAAATAAAGGAGTTAAGAAGGTGCAAATTACTGTAACCAGATTTTAAGATTTATAGAAAAGATTCTAAGCCGCTACAGGATCCTAGGTAAGTGATGAAATAGGAAGGGAAGAAGTAAAGAATAAATAATTAGACAAAAGTAGAAATTCAAATAAAGGACTGATATGTTCATAGCGCAATAAAATTGTTGAGCAAAATAAGGAACAACAAGAAAATATTGGTTCAGATTTACTTTTACATTAGAAGACTCTCGCCGCATCCTCTATAAGCAACCGGAAATATTTCGAATGTACAATTTAATTTGTAATATAGCCTTTTATTTAAACTAGGAATACTGAAATGCTAAATTCTTTCTATATGTAATATCATGTAGCTCTATCGGTTACTTTTCGATTTAGTCTTTTGTGGAATTATAGTGTTGCCACTTTCATTCAACAAATCAATTTTAATCAATTAATTTGAGTACCTTTTTATGAAATAATTATTTCTAGAAGATTATCTAAGTTTAAAATTAAGAAATATTTTTTGACAAGAAATTGTAGTGAAATAAAAATCAACCCAGAGGTTTTTTTTTTTTTTTACAAAAGTTTATTTTAATGCATATGCCAACTCTTTATAACATTATTATATCATCTCTATACCCTAATTAAAATAACTACTATGCATTAATTGAAATTAAGTTGCTTTGTATACCAACTCTTTATAACATTATTATATCAAATCTATACCCTAAGTAAAATAATTACTATGCATTAATTGAAATTGAGCTGCTTTGTATACCAACTCTTTATAACATTATTATATCATATCTATACCGTAAGTAAAATAACTACGGCGCATTAATTGAAATTGAGTTGCTTTGTATATGCAATGATGACACTATGTAATCGGTTTTCGTTCATATAGTGAAGTGTTCTTGCTAACTGTAGAATTGATATTTAGTATTTTAATTATCATTTAATTGATAAATAATTTTAAATTTTTATTTCATACGAACATTTATTCCACTGGTAATAAATTATAGAATAAAAACTAAAAAGGGAAAAATGTAACATCCTTTAGAATTTTTAGTATTCTGATAAAAACGCATTCATAAAAGAAATGTTTCTGAAATTTATTCTTATTTTTAAAAGATTGTTTGACTTTAATGTTTATAAATATAAATATATAATATAAACTGTAGTATTGATTTTGAATTTTATGCACTTGCTCAAATTGCTCAAATATATTATGTGTTCAGATTTTCAAAAGAGTATACTTATTAAGAAATTTCATTTCAAGATATATATTTGTTACTATTATCCTACTAAATTGTAATAATTACGATGAATTAATTTTTCTAACTGCGCATAAGTATTTAGGCTAGCAAAATCAATATTAATCAATTAATCCTTTGAGTACCTTTTTATGAAATAATTATTTTTAAAATATTATCTAAATTTAAAATTAAGAAATATTTTTTGGCAAGAAATTGTAGTGAAATAAAAATCAACCAGAATATTTTTTACAAAAGTTTATTTTAATGCCTGCCAGTTTTTTTTATCATTGTTATATCCCAAGTTTAAATCAAACAAAAATCTTTTTTTAATTTGATGTATCATTTGACCTATTAAATATTTTACAAAATGCGCTTGTCAATTTTCTTTTTGAATAAAATTGTTCGAAGTGAAATAGGTTGCATAATAATTCAAAAGATTTCAAATATTATAGCGCTTAGAATTGCCGTCCTTGTAAAATAAGTAAAACGAACAAGAAGTTGATTCTGTATTTATGTCGAATGTATATAATTAATGGAAATTCTATATTTTAATCCTATAATAACCTGTCTAAGGAGATAATAAACAAGCGGCCTTTTTTTATAAATTCGTAAACATATAAAAGAGATGTGATCACGAATTAATAAAAAAGAAGGTATATCAATACCAAAATGATATCAAATTTATCTAATTACACTTTTAAATAAGTCTAATTTGATAAATTTGTGCGTGTTAATAAAAATTTTGTTTAAAAATATCACTTTTTATGAACAAAATTAAAAGCCTACTGTCACGTTTCTTTAATGATTGTCTCAAAACTGCAATGATTTCATTTTTATTTGTAAACTTAAGAATACCATTACAAAATTAAGCAATTTAATAATCTAGACCTATCCTATTTAGTAAAAGAAATATTTATTTAGAACATCCCTTAATAGTTTGTACTGAATAAAAGATTTACCATTTCAGATTTTCAAATTCTGCTCAAAACTAATTTATTAGCTCTTAGAGCTAATTTCCGATAAAACTTCGATGTCATATTGGTTGCACTTACGCGAAGATTATGGATACCGTAATCTAAAGAATAAAAAATATTTTCCGATCGATTTACCTCATCTATTAACCATGGATTAACTATCAAATTACTCTCCATGGAGAACATATCAAATTCTGTAAAGATGCTCAATGCAAGCTAGACTTTCGTTAATATACGTTAATATTAACTCTTGTTGTATGTAAATGCTATGTAAGTTTTTCTCTGGGGTAATAGTTTTATTAGAGAATGTGCGAGAGGTAGTTATAGAGAATGTGTTTTAGAGGAACCAATCCTTGTATTTTGAAATTTTAACTAAGCATTTAAAAAATTGTTTTTTGTAGTAACTTCCGAAAATATTATAGCATAAACAATTTTGAACCATCTATTATCTACATTATTAAATATTAAAAATTATCTTTTCATCTTTATTAAAGATTTTATGATATAAATATATTTTCTATGTTTAATCACATTTTCTAATAATAAACTTGAGAATTCTGAACGAATATTAAAAGGACCACGAGAGACAGTAAATAGTTTTTTCATTATCATTCTGAGAGAACACCAAGCTTTACCATTCTTAACAAATACACAAATCTTACATAAAAAGGAATATATATTTGTGAAATAGAATTATAAAAGTATAATAAATACTATTTATGCTTCTCCTTTAAATAACCTTCGATTTCAATGAATATATTCATTGCCGACAAAAAAAATGAATATCATTCTTAACTAAACAAGATAACTATTTCAATTTCCAAGCTATATTTCCAAGATTATTTCTTCTGCAGCAACAACGCGCTGGTTACCTGCTAGTTCTTTATAAATGTTAACAATCTGATTTAATAACTTATAATTTTGCATGTGACAACACAAGGTTTCTTTATTACTCCATCTCAGCGAAATAGAGCATCGGACATAAAAAGCTGGGTCAGATTTCGTACCCTATAATGACCTAGTATCATTTTTACGGAAGTTGGAATAGCCCGCAGGTTGACATCGTTGTAGATCTTTGCACAATGGGTTGCAAAGGTTTAATAAAACTGGCACCTTTAATAACAGTTATAGAGCAACTTCTGCAACATAGAGGTTAAATCGCATTAAATATATCTCGATACCGGAGGGTGTACCTCCGTATTCGTCTTCCGGTTAACTCTTCTCTCCCGTCTGTCTGTCCATGCAGACGTTTTCTTTTTCCATCCCCAGGGCAAGAATAGTTTGGGCGAGGGTGGACTTGGAAATCCTTCTGGGCCTGAGAGGTGAGCCGAGGAGTCAAAGTCATGTCAATGAGGCATTCCGGCCCACATCTTGGTGATAGAGTGAATTCGAAGTCGAGAGGTGAATCTGTTCGTGGAAAGTAGGGATCAGGTCATGGGAGTGGCAGAACTATGACCAAGGTTACCACATTGGGTTCTTTCAGGCTAAAATTGGCCACTTCTGAGACTGATTGGTCTGAAAAAGTTATATATATATTTAATTTGCTTAAAATTTTGTAAAAATAATTCTTGACCTTGGCTTATTTTTAAAATTTTGAAATTAAAATAAGAATTGCTAATAAAATTTTTATGTTGATATTTTAAAAATAGATGGAATAATAGAAAGTTGAAAGCTGTGGAATTATTATAATGATGGCATTAATTACTATTGACCTTTGGTAATTCCCTTTGTTTGAAATATCTCTTTTGGTTTCTGTTATATTAGATAAGAAGTTATCATTTCGCTCGACAGAATGAATAATTTTATCGTTGCTTTTAATTTCTAATTTATTGCATATTATTAATGATGATAGTTGGCCAAATAAAAATTAGTGATTTAATCAATTAATTCAAAAAAAGGCATTGCTCACCTTGAAAAAATATTCACAGAAAGCATATATATCTGTAAATCTTCAAAGTTGGAAATTTATATTCCAGAAAAATGTGATACGTTCAAAGAAAGGTAATCATTGCGTAATTTATAATTTGTTGCATATTGCTAATGATGATAGTTGGCCAAATAAAAATTAGTGATTTAATCAATTAATTCAAAAAAAGACATTATATCATCCATATCTGTAAATTTTCAAAGTTGGACATTTCTATTCCAAAATAAATGTGAAGCCTTCAAAGAAAGGTAATCATTACTTAATTTCTAATGTATCGCTTATTGCTAATGATGATATTTGGCCAAATAAAAATTAGCGATTTAATCAATTAATTAAAAAAACATTGCTCACTTTAAAAAATATATTCACAAAAGGCATCTATGCCTGTAAATCTTCAAAGTTGGAATTTTCTTTTCCAAAATAAATTTGAAGAGTTCAAAGAAGGTAAAACTGGTGCTGTCAAATTCAACCTACTGAATGTTGAAAATTGTTTCAAGTGAAATCTAATTCATAGGGAGGTTAATGTTACGAAGACCAGCATAATTTTATTATTTAGTGCTAATTGTGCAATACGTAATGCATCGAAAAGATTACTGACAATAAAGCATTTCGAAGTAAAATTCCTTACAATTTTTATAAATTATTCGAATTATTTGTAAATTTAAAAACATTTTTATTAAAAAGACACCTTTATTATCAGTTAAATAATAATAAAAGTGGTCAGTTAAATAACAATATAATTATTTCGATTTTTTAAAATCTTTAATTGATCTGTTGTTTTTGTACCATCTTAGCAATTAGCATGAGATTAGCTCACTTGATTAGAAGCATATAAAATAATAATTAGCAAAACAAATATGAGAAACACTCCTGATTCTTCCTAAAACTGAAAATGTTAAAAAGGCAATGATATTCTAATCAATGATGAATATTAAAATTTAGCAAAACACATTGTAAAATATTTTGTTAATGTGTTTGCATAATTTTTTTCTGTACATTTTATTTATTCTTTGATAACCGAAAGCAGTAGATTTCGATATTACAAACATATAAAGGGATTTTTAATGAATTTACTAATTATAACTTAACAATTTTTTTCTTAGTTTTTGCTAGATATTAGAATCTTTTAAATATTAATTAATTTAATTAGGATATATTGAATATTAATATTTGAAATAATGAAAAAGGCGCTTTGTCAAAGAAAAAATATATTTATATTCTTTGACAAAGCGTCTTTTTAATTATTTAAAATATTTTTAATTTTCTAATTATATCATTATGAAATTCATGATCATTCGACGCAATAGTAAATATTTAACTTAATTTTAAACTATATTCAACTTGATTAATTTATTAATAATTAGCTTGTATCTTTTTTTTTCTATTTGTATTTTATTAGAGGAATCTATTTTACCGAAAGTTATTAAATTTTAAATTTTCCTTACGTTCATGATCTATTTGGCAAAGTTTCTAGTCTGCCGTTTTATACAGCAACCCTGACCCTGGCCAACGAAAGGCGTGCTTGGAGCTTTTGTTTGTGTATTTAAAAAGAAAGTCATTATAACATTTTGTTCGATGGCTCTCTGGCGAAACTTCTTGGCGAAAATGCGGCAGGTCAAGCAAATTGATCTTAAAGAATGATCGCTCATCAAAACTAAAGTGTTAAAGTGAACTCTCTTTTAGCACCAGACGCGATCATTTATCATCGTAATTTGAAACTGTGCCAGATTGGGTTTCAAATGAATAGTAAGGTGGCATTTTGACCGAAAAGTTTCACCATTTATAATCCAGAGGAGTTATTTGAGGTTTAAAAGGTGTATTTAGTTTCATTTATTTTACAGTGTGAGAAGATTTTTCAAGGGTTAGTGATTTAAAAGGGTAAATTATATTGAAGGCTAAAGGTAACAATACTTCGAGTTGTAGAACATACTTTAGGTCAGTGTGTTAAACATTTTTTTTTTCTTCTTTTTTATGTAAAAATTTTTCCCGGATGTTAAAGTGGCACAATTCCGTCATAAAGTATCCAAATCTGTTAATAATTTATTAAAATAAATAAAAAAAAGATTTTAAAAAGATTGTGAAGTAAGTAAATAATGATTTAAAACTCGCTTATTAGATTTAAAATATTGTTACACTTAAAAAATATGCACTCATTGTTAGGGATTTCTTGAAAATTCATGCAATAAATGACATTGATATCGTTTTACTAGTTAGAATTTAAAGAAAGAAAGAAATCTCAAATTTAAAAGAATAGAAAGATCTTGTAGTTGATATAGTATAATTTAAAACTTTTATTTTTTATTACATATTATTATTAATATTATTTATCATTATTACTATTACCTATTATTACTCCAACTATTAGTAAGATAAATTTAGCAGCTATCTTACCCTTCCATTATTTATGTTACACATTTCATAACTCAATTTTCATGTAATAGCAAGTAAATAATTTAAGTATGCAATGAATTAATTATTTCACATATTAAGTAGTTGTTCTATGAAATAATTAGTTATTCAATATAGATAGTTTGAAGATTGTAAAATTAAAGCAATTCTTTTCATAGGGAAACGAGGAATTGTTGTCTTTAGATGAATTTACGTATCCTATTTCATTTATACGTACATATTTACACTTTTATTTTCATATCGCATTTCATTCAAAAATTCACCTATTAAGTATTTTGTATTTAACGAGAAACAAAGAATAACTTTTTATTTTATTTTCATACGTTATTTTTCTCTTTAATGGTATATAAACTGCTATTCTATGGTATGACATGCTAAATCCTAGAACTCTAATATATATTAAGAAATAATATATTTTATGTTATAAAAATAGTGTATAGATTCATTATAATTATTATTGTTGTAAAGAATATGAATTCATTGTTTTTTTTCCTAATTACAACTTTCTTATAAAGAACTTTATGATTACTTAACAAAGACTCTTTGCATGTAGTTGTTGAACTCTTCAGTACTGCATTTTAGCAATTCACTATGAATCCTACACTCTGAAATCAGAAATAAAAAAATAAATAAAACTTAAAATGAAGAAAATAAATCTTTAAGGTAGGAAATAAAGTTCTACATCTACGTTTTAATGAAACTGAGGTTATGTTTACATGGCCGAGGAAGGGGTAGGCGAAGTCCACACCAAACCTCTTATTTAACAATCTTTGTTTACATTTGGGATGTGGAAACTACTGTCGAACTTGCTGAAACGCATCTTAGGCATACTTAATGAAACTGAATAGCATTAATTTTTGTTCCAATCTACTCATCACCTTGATCTTTGCAGATAAGATGGTAATTCGATGCACAGGTTTTTAGCTGTATTTTGAAGAGAAAAGTAAACACCAGGTGTTTTTAAGAACCTTTTTTGACCTTCAGAGGTCAATTTGAGCATATACCTTAATGGGGATATTTAATACAATTCAAAACTATCGGATTCGATTGGGAATCTTAATATCTCTTTTAGTAATGTAACTGAAAAAAAAGCAATTATAAGAGTGCATGCTCTCAGCATATTACCTTTCGTAATAAAAGAAATGTCAAAAATTCCTTTTTGATATGTTATAATTCTTTTTGTAAAATAACATGTTTTCCTTGAAATAATAATGTAAAAATACTCATAAATATGTTAATAATCACAGTTTTTTCATCCAAATTTTATTAAAAAAATTATCAGTAATTTTCTAATATTTACACTATTAATTTACACTATTAATAAAATAAAAATCGGAATAATAAGTTAAATTTTGAGCAATATTTAAACTTTATATAAGTTTAAATACTGCTTAAAATTTAACCGAAAATTATAATCCTGCGTTTCTACTTATTATATTAGCACAGATGCTATGTATTTCCACCTTTTTCTTATGTTTTCATTTATTTTAAAGAAAGTGCTGTTTCTAAGGAAAATTCATTTTTGTAACATATATAAAGATAGCCCTCTAGAGGTTGAAGAGGAAAACAAGTAGTCAACCTCTAACCGTCGGAAGTGCAGTGTCGCTAGGATTTATCTACATTTTGTATTATGTTAATTGTATTGTATCCAACTGACTGAGACTGTAGTTCATTAGATCTTAAATACAGTTTTATTTGAGCTCTCCGGCTTCTGACAAAAATCAATCTAAAATAACTCAGTCACAATCTTATATACTGAGAAATTGTACAATATGTTTAATTAAAGAAGTAGTATAGTGCATAGTCTTGATTGGACTGTTGCAGATTCAGAGCATGATTATTTAGAACAACATCGTTTGCAGCACATGCATATTTAAGCTGTCCAAGTCAATTCTCCATTCGTTTGTTTGGAAAAGAAGTCCATAGAGAGAGGGCTACCAGCTTTTATTGTTATGTTATTTATGTATCTATAAAATTTCCTTGTTTTTCAGCTTTTCGTTCGTCTTTGGCGCATAATTTTTTTTTTCATTTATTTTTTTGCAGGAACTTTTATACCTCGTTTTTGTCTTTGTTAAAACTTAAGCTTATATTATTTAAGAAATCTGACCTATTTTGGAATCAAAAAAAATTTTAAGCCTTTTTTGCTATACTAATTAAAATTTTTAAAATAAAAGCTGAAATATGATTGGAAAAAATATGGTTTGACGTCAACATGACTCATAAATAGATTCAATCTTCAAACGCAGCAAAGTCACCTTGACCAAAGTGCGCAGCACGCCGTAAAAAGAAGGTAGGGTGCCTTGACGAAAAGGATTGCATGGCAATTACCAAAATAAGAGAGGGGACTGTATTTCATGGTACGACTTTCATTTCTTTGCGGCTTCCATCTTTGTTGCATAATTGAAGGAAACAAATTGTTAATTAAGAGAATATTCATTTACTAATTAATGCGCTTGAAAATATTCGAATCTAACTTCCCCTTCTGTTTCTTGGGAATTACAATTGAAATACTTTGTTATCCACCTATTGATATGAACTGATTAAGGGTACAAGTTGCTACGGTTAATTTTCGTTTATGAGGTATATTTTATTCATTTATTAGCTAGATTACAAGGAATCTGTGGTATGAGCCTTCTACTTTTATTGTGAAAATGTATCGCAAACGCTTTTTTAAAGTTTGAAGGCGTTTTAAATTTCCATGAGCCCGAACGCCTAATTCGTCTACTTTTCTTTCTAATTACTTTAACTCTAGCTTCATTATAATTTTGTTTCTAGTGTTGCCCGGGCTATTACGTTCCCCGCATAATCGAAACGCTATATCGGCAAATTCCTTTTTAAAACTATGTTAGTTCAGTTTCTCTCACGGTCGATATTTCGTCTTAATATTCAGTACACTAAACCGTGCTTGCTAGAATTGGACAATGAAATCCTTAGAAAAAAAAATCAAAACTAGATTAGGTTTATAAAATTTCTAATATAATCAATGAATCAATAAAGTGAAAGGAATCAGAAATAGAATGTATAGAATAATTCACATTGAAATAATAATTGGATTGAGTTGAAAATTTGAATTTATTAATTTCCATGTCTCATCCTAGTTGGAAATACATATTTTTATATAATATTTTGAAATCCTTTGATGAAAAAAATATTAATTTTTAATATAAAAATTTAATTAATAGCTTATAATTAAACAACCGTGGCTTCATAGAACATTTTATACTTAAAATCAATCTTATGTATTATGATTTTATCTTATATTAGCAGCATATTGTACTTATTATTAACTCAATGTTTAATGTTCATTTCTTAATAAATTTAAATAAAGTTTTCTGTAAGTAGAGATAAAGAATTCTAATTCTTTTTTACTATATTATTTAAAAATTTTATCCCAGTTGTCATATAACTACGAAAATAAAATTTTATATTCTTTAATGAACCAGTTTTTTATAAATATGATTCGTCATAATAAATTTATGATTCTAAGAAATTGAAAACGTATTTAAATTAATTTCTTTAATGACATAAACATAAGATAACGTCAACAATCCTATTAATAAAGTATATCTTCTTTAAACTACCTATTTGATATATTTCCATAAGTTAGGCATATTATGTATTTTATCTGATATGCTGCTTTAAACTCGCATTTCTAATAAGTATTAGATCTATAATTATTTTATAATGTAAGCATCTACTTTGAGATATAAGGACATTATTATTATTTACATATAAGAAAATATTTTATATGAAAATCATTTGGTATTTGATTAAAGACAGGCCGCTTTCAGGTAGCAGCAAGAAAATTCATTCTGAGTTTTTAGATTCTGAGAATATTCTGAATTTAAGAATTAATCTAAGGATATTCTGAGAATTTAGAATTTTGCATTCCCCCCCCCCCTTCCCTCTTTTCTCTAGTTTTGTTCTCCATTTATTTTCTCTGAGTTTCTTAGAATAAACAGTATTATTTTATTGAATTTTCATACATTTTAGAAAAAGTTTTTCCTTATCTTGGTATTTCATTTAAATCATTTTGAAGCAAATATTACTAGTAGAATGAATGATGGGAAAATATATTCTGAACCAGAATTCCGATTCTGTGAAGTTTTACTTTTTTAAATTTCTCTATCTATATATATTGTAAGGTAAACAGCCTAGACATAGAAGTTATCTTTGCTCTAAATTTAACTTCTGAAAGCAAATATTATTAAGAAAAAAAGAAAACCAGATTTAAAGTCATTATAAATTTCTTAATTAATGCTTTCCGAAATCAAATTAACCTGAATTTCAATATTTATCTTGTTTCCAGACATATGTGTGAATAATTTCACAAAGAACTCAATTTGCATATATCAATTTTTTGGCAGGTATTATCTACAATCATCTTTTGATTTTGCTTGTATATGAAATTATTTCTAGCACAATATTTCTGCTGATATTGAAATAGGTTCCGTACCTACCACAAATACAAAAATCGCGTCACACATTTTCCAGAGGCGGCAACGTTTGATTTATCCACCTTTTTTTTTTTAATAAAAAAAAATCTTATCACTTTAAAAAGAGGAAGCTGTCGATCCATTTACACTTTAGGGCAATAACTTTTCCAAATTTTGACGCCAACAATGAAGGTAATCGATTTTACAGCTCTCTCACATAACTCATTCCCTTCGCACTTCCATCAGAATAAATAAGAAAGAAACAAAGGAAGTTCGAACGCAATTAGGCAGAAACAATAGATTTTTTTTCCTTATTAATTCGTTTATTCTTTGAATGCGTGAATGACGTGATCGGATTAGTTCACAGGTGTGTGCCCGCCGTCTCACTTTTCAATTTTTGTGGATCAAGGTGCTTGAATTTCCTCTCCAGCAATTTGCCCTCCCCTTCCAAAAACGATCCGTCTTCTCTTTTCTGAAAAAATATTCTTCCACGAAAGCTCTTGTTTGCTCAACTTTATCTCTCTTTTGTTCTGAACGAGAAATTTTGCTTCATGATGCCAAAGCGCTTGAGGTAGAATGTGGTAAATTTTGACTAATGATGCTATTCGAATGGTGTTCTATTTAGGCAAACATTGCGTTGTTCTATAAATTTTGGAGTTTATCCTGTTGACAAAGTTGGCCATTAAAATTTAAAAGTGAAATGAAGTTCAAATTTTAAAGTTCATCCTGTCGACAAAGTTAGCATTTGAAATTTAAAAGGAAGATGAAATTCAAATTTTGAAGCTTATTCTATTAACAAAGTTAGCCTTTAAAATGTTAAAGTAAAATGGAGCTCAAATTTTTATCTTGTTGGCAGAAAGTTATTATATTATTCATTTTTATCTTTTTGGCAACCATCAAACTTTAAAAGTAAAATGAAGTCCAATTTTCTAAAGTTTATCTGGTTAACAAAATTAACTCATTAAAATTTTAAAATTTAAAACCAAAACTAAGTTCAAATTTTAAAGTTTATCCTGTTGACAAAGCTAACTCTTAAATTTTAAAAGTGAAATGAAGTCTTGATTTTGAATTTATCCTGTTGACAATGTTAATCATTAAAATTTAAAAGAAAACTAAGTTCATTTTCTTTTAGTTTATCATGTTAACAAAGTTAACCAATAAAATTCATGAGTAAAATGAAGTTTAAATTTTGATATTTACCTTGTTGACTAAATTTAAATTAACCATTAAAATTTGAAAGTGAAATGGGGTTCAAATATAGAGTTTATCTTTTTGTCAAAGTTAACCATTGCAATTTAAATGTAAAATGAGTTCAAATTCGAAGTTCAAGTTCAATGAGTTCAAGTTCGACTATTGACAAATTTAACCATTAAAATGTAAAAGCTTTACTTTTGAATTTTAATTATAAATTTACTAAAAATGAAGCTGAAAGTTTGAAGTTTATCCTGTTGACAAAGTCACTCATTAAAATTGAAAAGTTAGACTTCAAAATTTATTTTCATTTATCTTGTTGACAGTTAAAATTTAAAATTAAGAGGAAGTTTGAATTTTTGAAGTTTATTTTGTTGAAAAAGCTCTAAAGTAAAATATAAAAATAACATGACAAAGTTCATAATTCTAGAAACTAGTATGATGAGAGAGTTTATTTTCTTCTTAGCATCTTTCATCTGTTAAATTTTTAAAAAAAGTTTTGAAGATTCTAGCATGAAACTATTTGAAAGCTAAAAAAGTTGTAGAAATATTTCATTGTCCGAATTTAAGTCTTTTCCAAAAACTTATAGAAAATAAATTATGAACATAAAAATGATTCCAATAGAAATATCAATTTAATTGGCTGTTTATTGATTTTTTTATAATTAAAAGAAACATTAAATGGAAATTTCCTTATTATTTACAAAACAATCTTTTCATTCCCGAAGATATATCATCTTGGTGTGAGGATAAAAAGCTGTTTACTCAAAATTCTTTTGAGTAAAGTACAAGATTTTTCCCTGTAATTTCTATTCTTCTAGAAACGACCTGTCTTTTAAGAAAGATGAAAAATTTTATTTGTTAAGAAATGAAAAGATTTCATTTAATCAGCATTATCTATTTTACAGAATAGGAGTAGGTGTGTTATGAATAATACTAATAAGGATGCTAAAGCACTGAAGAAACTAGTAAATATGTAATTGTAAGAACCTTAAAGTAGTTTTGTTGTAGACGTCTTTTAATGCTATTATGGTGGAGTGTGACTTTAGGAAGAATGTCAACTTTTGATTTTATGTTTTTAAATATCTATATAAATAAAAATGAACGTTTGTCTGAATGTCTTTTATACGCTACCGAATCACTCATCCGATTCCGATAAAATTTTGTCTGCTTATTAGTTGTTGTTACTGAATGGTTATTAACATAATACAATCTATTAAAATATAAAAATTATTTTCAAATCTATTAACCCCGGATTAATCGCCAAATAACTCGCCATTAAGACACAAAAGATTCAGTAAAGATGTTAAATTCAAGCTAAACGTTAATATTTTGTAGCTATCTATCTATCACTATAATACGAGGAATGGTTGCCAAGTCGAAAATCGCCCCAGAATTAATAAACTCCGGTAAACTTGGGGATCTGGGGTTTTTGGCCACGAGGAATCGATTGGCGCCGGTTTTGAAGCGCTACGGTCGAGCAGTTCGGAGCTACAGATAGGATATTTTCAAACTTTATTAGTTCGCCATAATGGCTACTTAAATTTTCAAGCGGTAACGTGCTGCCATCTATAGCTAATATGGCGAACTAATAAAGTTTTATGTTTATGCTGTTATAGGTTTATAATATGTTTCTTATGTATGTATATATGTTTGGTTTTTCTAAATAAATTTGTCAAAAATATTGAACTTCAACACACTTCAATCTTTACCTTTACTTTACCTTTGTATAGAATAGTTCCCTTTCCAAACTCTAACTTTGTTTAGAATAGTTTACAATGGTGCACTTTAACCGGTTATCTTTTCACCAATGGTTTCACAAATTTTCTTATGGCATGTATTGTTTTGATAAATCACAATTGAAAATTTAAATCTTCGAGTTAGCTTCGATACCTGTTTTCTCCGAGCGGAGCTCGGTCACCCGCTGGTTGTACATAAATGCAATTTCTGTCTCTGAGGTAATAGTTTTATTGCAGAGTGTGCGAGAAAATTTTTGAGAAACCAGTTCTAAAAGTTTGAAATTTTAACTACACATTGAATAAAATTTTAGCGTTTATTGCAGTAACTTCGGAAACTTTTTAAAGTCTGAGTTATGCTAGTTTTCTGCAAATTTAATTATATTATGAATGTCTGAGATACGTAATGAAAAAATTTTAATGATGGAATAATAAAAGGACTTGGAATTTTTGTTTTATTTATTTTCAAAATTAAAAAAAATCTGTTACGATTAATTGCAAATTAATAAATATCTGTCTTTTTGCATTTCTTGATCCCGAATTTAGCTCTTTCTGTTTCTATCTAGTAAACTATACGTAATAAATCTGAGTTTTTTTAATGTAACAACTAGGATAATTCCTGATGTTCTTTGAGTATAGCTTTATTTCATGACGATTTCTAAAGTTCCGCAAAGTTATAAAATTATTATTATTTACTGTTTTTACTGAATCAGTTTTGAAAAATGAATAATAATTTCCCATAATGAATCGATATTCATTTTAACTATTCGTCACATTGCTCCTATTATTTCTTGTTTTATATTTAAAATTATGTTATAATTTTGAATTTTAAAGACAAACATTTATGTATTTTATATATTATGCCTTCGCAATTTATCGTACAAAATAATATTATGCTAGAGTAATACACACATCTTATTTTGCAAATTAATAATGCTAATTACAAATAATGTAGATTCGTTTGAGAATCTTCAATGAAATTTTTTTTACTGGGAATAATGTTTTGAAAAATGAATAAATAATCTTTAATGATTTGTCTATAATTGGCAATGTGTCTTTTTGCTGAATTGTCGTATTATTAGCAATCGTTGGCAATATGAATTTAAAGGAAGTTTTCAATTTTAATCGTTGAGGAAAATATCCTTTTTATACCAAAATGAAAAAGTATGCAGGCCAGCTATGCTGAGTCATACTTTTTCGCCACCCTTTAGGCACGATATTTTGTCTGGAAATCGTGTTTGACGCCAAATTTCAGCAGGGTGCCTCCATTCCATACTCACTAATGAGCTCCATCTTACCTTGTATGTAAGTTTTAATGATCAACCGTGGTGACATTTACATGCCAAATGTCTGAACGGCATTCATTTGATCCTTGTCGGTGATTGGTGTATGACTGCAGGAGTTTGTCGTTGTTGACTGGTGAATCACCATTCGAAATTCGAGCATTCGATTGTGAAGATTTAGAATTGGGCACCTGAAAAATGTGCCGCCTTTCGGCTGTACTTTTGGAATCTGAAAATCGATATCCTAGAAATGGATCCATCTTTCCATCAAATCAGGTCTGTTGTGAAATATATTTTTCAAATATATATTTTGAAGTTTCATTGCTTGCTAAAATTTCTTATTTTTGGGAGTAAATTCGTTACTGTTACAGTTTACTGAGGAGCGATAAAATTTTGCATAGCCATTAATTCATCTGAGCAAAAAGTAACCATTCAATGCATCTTTGAAAATGTTACTATCATTATTTTTTTTAATAATTACAAATATAACGCATAAACATACAAAATATCAATTTCACTTACTTTATTTATCAGCATTCTGTTCATCTATTTTACCAAGTACAAATCTCTTATTTGGAAAGATTAAATTTCTGAGTTGTTTGTCGAAATTATAAATTCTCTCGAAATTATAAAAAAAATATTGTCTCTTAAATATTCATAAATATGTTTCCTTAATTATTCAAATTTGTTCAAGAATAGTCACAAAAATATTTTCTTACTTGTTAAAATTTGTTTGAGGATATTCATAAAAACTTTTTCTAAATTGTTCAAATTTATTCGAGAATATTCGCAAAAATGTTTTCCAGATTGTTCGAATTTGTTCTAGAATGCTCACAAAAATGTTTTCTTATATGTTCATATTTTTTTGCGAATATTCATAAAAATATTTTTAAATTGTTCAAAATTATTCCAGAATATTTTTAAAAATATTGAATTTAATCGAAATTCAGTTTTAATATTCTATTATATACTCTATGATATGAAATATTCCTTCTAAATTAATATGCCAATCTGAACTATGTCTAAAACTGTTGATAGAAATGTTGAAAATGTTGCAGAATAATAATTATGCTTAAGGGTAAAACATTTTAATTATATAAATATGTGGAATTCTTATGTAGTTTTAGCATAAGTTAATTGTATATAATCTGCATCGAAGTTAGGAAAACTTTTAGGAACGAAATTTTGAAAATTTCGAATTTTCTGAAAAGAAAAAATGAAAGTTCCAAATATCTAATGCGGGCTATCCATAAATATAAAAAGACTACAAATACCAAAATTTGCATTGAATTGGAGGGCGTGAAATGTGCAAAAATGGCGGACTGACATTAAAGTTCGTATAATATATTATTTGGTTCTTTAATAGAATACAAACAATTTTATTCTTTTCGAAATCAATCAGTGGCACTCAACTTTTGGAACTAGTCAATATTTCAGAAACATGGGGGCCTTGTGCTGCATACCTTTCTTGACTTCATCGTATTTATTCTACAGTTTTGAAATAATGAAAACTTGAAAAAGACATTTTATTTTTGCATGATAATATGTCAGACGAATGATTGTTGATAAGAAATTAATGATTATTCGAGGATTTTTCGAGGATTCGAGGATAATGATTATTCGAGGATTCTTAAGATCTTTATTATATAGTGACTTCCTTAGATATTATTTTAATGTACAGAAATAATTTTCACTTTTAATCCTCTAACTGGTAAGCATTGATTCCACTTTATATGCAGATTTGTAGTTTTCGCAGATCAATTATTATTAAAAGGCCAATCAATGATGAAATTTTTATAAAATTATTTGTTTTACTTTTATAAATCATTCTCACCGTATGAATCGTTGACTGAAGAGCTTTACAAAGCATTTCTTTAATTAATTAAGTAGATAACGTAAAATCGGATCAGGAAATAAGAGAATATTTTTAGAATAAAGTTACTACGGGCTAAATTGAGTTATAAATTAGGAAATTAATTCAGTTTAACTTAACTTTTAAAATATTATTACACTCACACAATATATATATATATATATATATATATATATATATATATATATATATA
>JAPMOQ010051514.1:20790-32426 GCA_026543055.1 Argiope trifasciata
TTTTTTTTTCTGGCTAAAAGTGATTTATGAGAAACAAAATATTCCCATGTGACTCTGAAGGAGGAAATGCCCAGGCTCAGTTAGATAGTAGACTGGACAGTTATGATGATAAATGTCTAATAGCGAAACAATATTTCGTATTTTTATAGATCAAAAGAATTTTGACAGAATGTTTCTTTTTTTTGTGTGTGTGTGTTTGTGTGTAAACTGATGTAATTGGTCAGATCACGATTTAAGGTATCCGACTGCGTAAAAAACACTAGTTTTAGACCACATTGACACTTTTTTTAAAAAAATAATTGCTATTTTTTGCAGTTCAGACTTTCCTCTCCAAAACAGTTTATCTTTCCTATTAAAGGAAAGCCTGACCTATCACCCAGGATCACAGATTTTTTCAGCTAATTTGTCTTTTACTTCAATTTTAATTTTCTTTAACAATTTTCCACCAGTAGCATGATATCTTCAACACTAATAAAAGTATTTTCATAAAAATTTCAGAGTATGTTTTAAATGGCATGGGAAATGAAACAGACCAAAAGTTTATTTTGGTGAAATACTTGTTCTCATTTTTAGGTGTTTTAAAACTCGTTGTGAATTTATGGCAAAAATGCATGCATACGTATATTTCTACCTATCAGTTCTTTGCATCCCAAAACGTTTCTTAGATTTTGGTTCATTTCATTCAGCATTGTATTCTATTACTTGTGTACAAAGAAAAATATTATTGCTGCATTGCAATTTTGTGTAGAGTGTTAACCGTTTTCTTTAAATTTCATCAACGTTTACTGCAAATTTTGACATTTCTCAAAATATATTGTATTTTCAAATATTTTTGTATATTCATAGAGTTTATAATAGACAATACATCAAAAAATCATGAATATATCTTTTTTCAAATCTTATATAACAATTTTTTTCCAACGTAGTCAAATGCCTTAATGTAACAGCCCAAAATAAAATTACATCATTGACTGGAAATGGTTATGTTCAGCTGCTTGCAGATCACTTGCAGCCATTCATGGACTTCACGTACCCACACAACGATGGGATTTTTATGGATGACAATGCGCCATGTCACCGGGCCAGAACTGTTCGCGATTGGTTTAAAGAACATTCCGAACAGTTCCAGTGCATGATCTGGCCACCTAGATCGCCCGATATGAATCCCATCGAGCATTTATGGGACATCATCGAAAGGTCCGTTCGTGCCCAAACTCCTGCACCCTCCACACTTTCACAATTATGGACGTCTATACAGACAGCATGGCTCAATATTCCTGCAGAGGACTTCCAACTGACTTGTGTACTCCATGACACGTCGAGTTGTTGCACTTCGCCGGGCAAAAGGAGGACCGACACGATATTAACAGTCATCCCATGACTTTTGTCACTTCAGTGTATATAGAACGCTCGAGAACAATCGAGGAACAACACATGTTCCAGAAAATTTGAATGTTTAACCCTTATCATGGGAGGTGCGATCTGTGAGACTCTAGTAATTGGCCATATTGGCCTATAATCATCCATATTCTATTTTTAGCTCAATTGAAGGGATTGACCTATATCTACATGTTTTCCGACCTTCAGCACATGCGCACTTTTTTAATTGATTTCAACTCTTGCTTTTTAAAATAATTCAGTTGTTTCTTCAGGAGTGATCTCTAAGACTGCACTTCGCTGTTTGCTTCCCATTGTTAAACAAGGCTTAGCAGATGCCTCTAAATTTCAGCATCAAAATATAGTCCAATTCACAATTCTATTAAGAATCTGTACTCCATAGACATTTAAATGAAGTAAAAAGTGATTTTAGTGATAATGATAATTGTGCAGAATAGTTTTTAGATGAAAGTTCGCATTCGACAGATTCTAATATGTATGCTCAAAAATAATTAATTTTTTTCTTTTGATAATATATTGTGGTGATATCTTAATAAGACATATAACATCTACGGGAGATAGGCCTGCTTTTGTCCTGTGGTTATGTTATCGGCCTTCTAATCCAAAGGTCCCTGGTTCTATCCTGAGCCAACTTCTCCTCCCACAATATTATGAAAAATGTATCAATTATATTGATGTACCAATACTAAATGTATCAAATATATTAATGTACCAAGGCCAAATGTATCAAATATATTAATGTACCAAGACTAAATGTGTTACTATACCTAGACTCGTGCTATGAAAGTCACACAAGTCGATAAAGAAAGGGTACACTTTATCTACTGTCATTTTTTTCATATAATTGTTGTATTTTATATTATATTTTTTTAATATACCTTTGTATACTGAAAAAATAAATATGATTTAAAAAATATGAAGTAATCTACTGTTTTTAAGAATATTATTTATTGTAACAAGTAATTGGAGAAGAAAATGTATATTCCAATGCCTTTACTTTTTTCAGTGATAATATATTTTGTATTCTATAACTTTTGTACAAGGAAAAAAGGGCCGCGGTGGCCCGGTGGTAAGATCTCAGCTTCGGGACCGGAGGGTTTCAGGTTCGAGACTCGATTTCACCGAATATCCGTCGTGTGAGGGGGTCTCTTGCACGTTAAATTTGTCAGGCCAAACGTCCTCCCGTTTGTGTGGTGTGGAAAGGGGGGGTGCCACTTCAGGTTTCGTCCTCGTCATCTGACCGTGGTTCAAAATGACGAGGTCCGTCCCAAAATAGCCCTCGTGTTGCTTCTAACGGGACGTTAATATAACTGAATTGTACAAGGAAAAATAAGATTGCTGCTTTACCATTTTGTGAAGAATGTTAGTCGTTTTGGTTAAATTTCATTAAAATTTAATACTAATTTTCCCATTTCTGGAAATATATATAATATTTTCAAGTATTTCCTTTGTATTTATAGTATTTATAATTAACAATTCATCTAAAAACCATAAATAGTTTCTAAAAATCCAATTTTTCAAAATGTGTCCTTCGAACGTGGTCGGATACCTTAATCACATAATTTGGATCTTCGAAGAAATTAAAAGAAAGAATTATAAATTCCAAAATAAATTGAAAAATTATGAAATCCGCTTTGTTTTAAATTATTTCATGAATTGGAATCCCACAAAACTTAAAGATGTAAACATATACCCTCAGGAATTTTAACCAAATCGTGATTATTTCTCCAAAGTGCAAAAATGCCAGATTGCTTGAAATTCTCACTCTTTTCAATCTTTCTTTATTTGAAAAAGAGATTCCTCAGGGCAAACTACGTCATGGATTTTTGCTTTAAAATAATCATTAGGAATGAAACGAATTTAGCTTGAAAGATTCGAAGTTTTTTCCTCGCAAATTGATTATTTTAACGAGCAGCCTTTAGTTTGAGGTTTAGAATTATTTTAAAGAATGGAGTCGTTGTCTTATTATACTAATGAATGTCTTATTATTGCTAAGTTAAGCAGTTTTGGGGGATTTCAATTCAAAATATATTTCTCTTGTTCGGAAATCTTAATAAAGAAGGAAAAGTTTAAAATTTACTTTTCGGTATTTAGGTTTGATTCAGCATGCATTTTTGCTAGAAAACAAAGACATTTTTCAAATTTCAAATGAAATTTTATTTATTCATTTAAAGGAAATATATATTCCCTTTATGATAAAATTAATATGAAGCATACAAGATAGAATATGAATCATATATATTAAAAACGTAATTGGAATTTAGTATGTGATGGCAATTAATTTAAAAATATTAAAGAAATTTAAGAAAGTAACTTTGAAATTTAAAAGCATTTCAAATTGCACAGGAAATTTAAAGATTCAAAATATAAAAACTTAAAACCAATATAAACACATAAAGAATTTAAACGTAGAATAATATCCACCTTAAAAAGCATGAAAGTATTAGAAAATTAATGAATTTAATAAGTTCAATCTTAATTAATTTAATTAATTTATAACTTTATCAAGAAAATAAGTCATTATTATGATCTTCCTTTTTAAATGTTTTAACTACATTCGAATTCTTTCATATTTCGTTATCACAAAAAGAATTTCAAAAAAATAAATCAACAATGATGGCAACATTATGAAAATTTTAATATTGAATAAATAATACTAAAAAATTCAAATCTGCTATTGCAAATTTCAAGTATTCATGTCAGAACATTTTTTTTTTGATCACGTGCTTGTATTAATGCATGTGCAACAACTTTTCAAAAGTACTCTGTTTTTTTTTTGTTTGTTTTTGTTTGTTTGTTTGTTTTTTCTTTTGAGATTGACGGAGCTCCAAAACTCTTTTAATGGAAAATAAAAAATTGCCAATTGACTTTAGCATTTATGCTTTATTCATTACTTACGAGATTCTAATATTCATTGCCTAGGCGGTTTCGAGCTTCAAAATCCAATAAGTAAAACAATACCATGTTCTCGCATGATAGAAATATTTGTCAATGTGCTATTATTTAGATTTTAACCAAAGCAAACTTTTCATATTCTTTTTTTGAATCCTCCAAAAACACATTCCTTAGTTTTCGATATTTTGAAAATAAATAATCGCAATCACGTAATTAAAGTTAATCACTTAATTAAACTCGAAACATTTATAATGTTATACATCAACACTAACGAGCTATTACCAAAATCTTCCAGATATTTTAAAAGCAAAACATATTCCAATGGCACACCATAAATAAATATAAATATTATAGCTTAACCAGTAATATATAACTTTTATAAATTATTATTAATATTATTGATTAAATATTATTAATCATTAATATATAAATATTAGTGGCTAAGCTATTGTATGACTTCAAAATAAAATAATATTGCACCGTTACTTCGTCTTAAGGAAAAAGGTTAAATGTGTACGAATTTTGATAAAAACGATTATTGTATTTATAAAGAAGAAATAAATTACTGAACAGATGCTGCTAAACGTAGCTGAAATGTTCACAGAATACACTACTTGCAGCACTTTATCACAGAAACGACAAATTGTAATTAATGAATTATAACATCACAAACCACTCAGAGAATCTGCTATCTATCTATTTCAGAGAGGATTAATTCAATTACGCCCTCTAGTGAGTGGTATTCTATTTACATTGTCGTATGTAAAGTTATGGAAGCCTCAATAAAGAATCAATACTTCTTGAAATAGTGATGACTTCACAATTCTTGTATTTTAGAGAACAATAGTTTTTTTTAACTATTATTATTACAGCAAAATATTTACCCACTATGAATAGTAACATAGCTATCCATCGGCATGGAATTTAAGGGATACTCCATTCATTTTAAGGGGTTCAACATTCATTCCGTAGAATTTTGTTGGATGCTTCGTTTATTCAGCATCCATTAAGGTATCCGACTACGTAAAAAACATTGATAATCTACCACATTGGCGAATTTCTTTTTTATTGTCATTTCTTGTAGTTCAGACTTTATTCTTCCCAAAACAGTTTATCCTTTCTAGGAAAAGGAAGTCTTGACCTATCATCCAGGGTCACATATTTTTTCCAGCTAATGTTTGTCTTTCACTTCAATTTTCTTAAAACTTTCATTTTCATAAAAATTCTCCACCATTAACATGATATCTCAAAAACTAATTGATGCTTTTGCATTAAAATTCCAAAGTGTGTTTTAAAGAATATAAGCAATGAAATGAACCAAAAGTTTGATTGTTGGTGAAACACTTTTTCATTTATAAGTGTTTTTAGAAAAAACGTAGTTGTAAATTTATGGAAATATATATATATATATATATGAGTACACATAACTTCTATAACTATAACTATATTTGTACCCATAACTTCTTTGCATCTCAAAATGTTTCTTAAATGTTGGTACATTTCATTCATCATTATAATCTGCAGCGTGTACAAAGCAAAATAGTATTGCTGCAAAACATTTTTGCGTAGAGGGTTAGCATTTTTGGTTCAATTTCATTATTTGCTATAAATTTTCCGATTGTTAAAATACACTGATGAAAAAAAATCCCAACACCAAGAAAAAATTATTGTACAGTAATGAAATTTTAGGAATACATTTGTCTAAGTAACATATTTAATTGATTAAAATTTCAAGATCACTGGTAGAGCCATTGGCCAGAAGAGCCATTTCAAATGTGAAATGTTGGTACATTAGTAACCGGTGTCACCGCCAGAATTTTGAATGCAAGCATGCAAACGTGCATGCATTGTGTCGTACAGGTGTCGGATATCAGTTTGTGGGATGGAGATCCATGTCTGTTGCACTTGGGCGGTGAATGCAGGGGCGGTTCATGCTGGTTGTGGATGACGCTGGAGTTGTCATCCAATGATGTCCCATACGTACTCGATTGGAGAAAGATCTGGTGATCTAGCAGGCCAAGGACACATGTCGACACTCTGTAGAGCATGTTGGGTTACAACATGTTGGTCTGTTACTTGTCGGGATACAGCGAGAGTTATCCTGTTGGAAAACACCCCCTTGAATGCTGTTCATGAATGGCAGCACAACAGGTTGTATCACTAGACTGACGTACAAATTTACAATCAGGGGGCGTGGGATAACCACGAGAGTGCTCCTGCTGTCATACGAAATTGCTCCCCAAACCATAACTACAGGAGTAGGCTTTGTAAGTCTAGGCCGCAGACAGGTCACTAGCAGGCGTTCACCTGGCCTCCTTCTAATCAACAAACGGCTATCACTGCGACCAAGGCAGAAACGGCTTTCATCAGAAAACACAACAGATCTCCACTCTGTCCTCCAATGAGCTCTACTTGAGACCACTCACGTCGCTAACGGCAGTGGTTTGGAGTCAGTGGATTGCACTGTACAGGGCGTCTGGCTCAGAGCTGTCCTTGAAGTAACCGATTTGTAACAGTTCGTTGTGTGACTGTGGTGCCAACAGCAGCTGGAATTTCAGTTGCAGACGCAGTACGATTAGCCACAGCCATTCGCCGAATACGACGGTCTTCCCTCTCAGTAGTACCACGTTGCCGCCCGGAACCTGGTCTTCATGAGGCAGTACCTTCCCTTGACCACTGCCGCCAATACTCATGCACAGTGGATACATTCCTGCCAAGTCCTTCAGCAATATCGCGGAAAGAAAACCCATCTTCTCGTAGCCCTCCAAAACGACCTCGTTCCAACTCAGTGACCTGTTGATAATGGCTTCTTCGTCTTCTCAGAGGCATCCTTGACTAATATTAACCCACTACGTCAAATCTCAACGGTAAATAACGATCACGAACCTTACAGCGCTTATTTAAAGCAAACCTCATTTGCATGTTCATAGTGTCGCT
Organism: Argiope trifasciata; assembly: GCA_026543055.1. Lineage (NCBI taxonomy): Eukaryota > Metazoa > Arthropoda > Arachnida > Araneae > Araneidae > Argiope > Argiope trifasciata. The sequence goes on from JAPMOQ010051514.1 coordinate 28,021, forward strand.
ACTAGCGCCACACTTACGAGCGTAGTTCGAAATTTTAATCGACGTCATCTTTCAGATGTATAAACACGCCTACCAAATTTCGTTTATCTAGCACAGCTACTTCCTAGTGTTGGGATTTTTTTTTTCCATCAGTGTATATTTTATTTTGAAATAATTTTTTTTTTGTATTTGTGGTATTTTGTATTACACTTGACAATGCATCTAAAAACAATAGATTCAAACAGTTTTATAAAAACAGATTTTTTAAAAATTTTCTTTTGAACGTAGTCGGATACCTTAGATCATGTGTAGAAGCCTTGCAAATTAATAGCTATCCAGGGAAGTATTGTTATAAATTTGTAACTCTATATGTGATGGTGATGAGTCGAAAATCAGATAGTAAAAGGCACAAGCTATCACATTTTTTTTTCTCTGTAATTTCATGGCTTCTTTCTTGAAATTTTCAACTGTTCTGAGTAATTTTTTAAAAAAATATAAACTATAAATTGGAAAATAAATCTCTTTAGAAACACTCTTGTGATGTGTATAGGTAAATGGATAACTACATCCTTAGAATTATAAGTCACAACGAACATTTATTATTATTGTTGTTGTTGTTCGCATATACAGGAAACAATGAAATCAATGTTTTTTCAATATCTAGTGAACTTTACATTAGTAATTATTAATCATATTATATGACTTAAAAAAAATATTTGATTCATTATTTTTAACTAATATAGCTGTCGGTGTCCTGGCCGAGACCTAGTGTGTCTACCCCATGATCTGGGTGACCCGGGTTCCAGTCCCGATTCAGGCATGGTTGTTCTTCTGTGTGTTCTATCTGAATGAGCCCCCCTGTAAAAAGGGGTTGTGCGAGTGAATGTGTGTGTCATCTTCATATGAGCTGAACGTCAGACTTCTGCCCTCTGGATGCCCAGGGGTCTTTACCCACAGAAGCTAATGCACACCCTTTCCGTGGAAATACGGTCACCACATCATCAAATAATGTAGTTTTATATGAACTAGAGAGTAACATGAAAATCATGTTAAGATTTCACGTTACAGTTTAGAAATTTAAATAGCTACACACGATTAAATTTTGAAATCAAAAATTTAACATTTAGCAAATTATTTTCATGTAAAAAAAAATCAATTTAAATGATTTTAGAACTAGTTTTGATTTGGGTTTAAATACATTAAATAATTTAAATATATTTTCAATAATTTAATTTGAGGCAGACTACTGTAGGCACATACAAATAATTTCATAAAAACCAATTTTTTTATCTAGTTTATTTTACTGGTTTAAAGCGCCAGACGCAAAAATTTCAAGCAACGTTTTAAGTCTCAGTGTGAATATAAAATACCTTATTATTTCGAAAAATAAATGAACAGATAATTAAAAGTTTTAAAACATTAATTTGTAATTTTAATTAATAAAAGTGATGAAAAAATTATTTTTATATTCATAAATAGTCAAAAAGGAAATAGTACTTTAGTGAAAAAACATGCATAATGCTTATAGTTAGAAAATGTTTAGTAAGTAACAAGTAAACTGCAGTTCAAAAACATTATAGTTTTCAGTAACTTTATAAATATTATTCTTTCTACTAAGAATATTTTTAATTAAATGAGAATGAAGAAAAATGTCATGCTTTAAACTTATTTATCTCTTTATAAATATAAGTTTAGATGAAAATTTTGATACTTAAAATTGCTTACTTCATAGAAAATATATTGAAGGAATTAAAGATAAACAAGTGTTTAAATAAATGTAAGAAGACGAATTTTTTTAATTTCAATTTTTTATGGCAAGATAAAATATAAAACCTTTTAAAATAGTTTTACTGGGTTTTTTTGTTCTTTTTTGGCTTTTTTCTATCTGAGTCATGCACGAAAATGCAATAATTAAAAGCAAACTTGAAAATAAATATCATAAATATCAAATTTCTCCAGACTAAAATATTTTAAGCTACATTTATTTTGTTTCATTATTATGCAAATATGCTAACACCAAGTATTTTATGAAAAGCATATTTCTTTGAAAATTATTTTAAATTAAATCTGTTTTCCGCATGAAAATGTAAATAAAGGATACTAAATATTTATCAAAGAGCACGTACTTCAATTTTAAATTAAAATGAATATAAATATTTACCGCAACTTTCTTCCTTTCAAAATTTTAAAATTAACATTACAGTTTCTATTCATTACTTCGGTTCTGTAAATATCTAGTTAATGATTGACAGTATATTATAATTTAAAGTTCTTTCAAAACTGAGGCATTTTCTTTGTATATTTTACTTATATTTACCATGTCAATGAGAATAATTTTAAGAAAAATAGTTAATATTTAACTCTATGCATTATTAAGTTTTCGCATTCAAAATCTTTACATCAGAATTATGCTTTTAGTATAATGAAGGGAACTGGTATTTGTGTATAATTAGCCGCATGACTTTGGTGAATAATAAAAAATAGAAACTAATTAACGGATGATTTTTAGCGATTCATCGCCAAATTGGCGGGTAAAACACAAGTGAGAGAAAATTGAACACGTATGGTGGACTATATTTTTCAGACTAACCGAAAAAAAAAATGTGACGCAGAGTTATAATCATAGTCTGAATGTCGTAGGCTAATATTTATTTATCAAAGTCTTTGTGCTTTTGATTTTTATGGTTTACAGTCGTATGAATGTATTGATTGATATACGAGTTATGGATTTGATTCAAAATTTCAATCGATTATCCGTTTTAAACACTATAATTATGTACTAAATTTCATTTACCAAAATTCATTTTTTTTATATTATTACACTTCCGTACTGATTTTATATGCAAGCAAGAAAAACACCGGATAGATGGTTAACCCCTTCTTGGATCTGATTTAAAGAATTAATGATAATTGATATTTTGGATGGTAAATAAGAGTATTAAATTTTATATACCTTGCGCTTTTCGTTTCTTCGTTATATTAACTTTATTCATATTATTTTATATATATATATAACTTTATTCACATTATAAGTAAAATTAACAAACGCCCTCTGAATTAATTTTATTTAAAATTTTAAGTTTGAAAAATAGAAATTTGGTGTGAAGTTCATATGTCAGATTTCATCTGTTCTAAATAAAATTATTTTAAAACATCTTATGAGAGGGACAAAATACAAAAAAAAATGCGTTCGTATTAAAATAGGTTTAAAATATGCTTACATTTTCTCAGTTTTAGCTTTTCAAATATCAAAGGTTTTCTGATATTTGAATTTTATTATGATTGTAATATTCCACGCACATATACATTCTGTAAAAGAAAAATAACAAAGGTAATTTTTTATAGAATTTGTAAGTAAAAAAAAGCTAAAATTTGGTTTTTTTAAACGTCAAAAATTTACTCTTTTATTCCTACATGTGGATTATTTTTTCCTTTACATCGTTTATATACATATGATTCTTACATATGATATGATACGTTTACATATGATTCTTACAAATTATTTACTAATTATACAACAAACACTATTAGAGTACAAAGGATGGATCTAAAGTCACCACAATAAAACTGTATAACATAAAAGGTAATAAAAACAAATAATATTGGGAAATAGAAAAGTTGAAGTTTACTGGAAAACCTTTAGTGGAATTTTATTTCGTACAATACAAACAAATTTTCTGTAGTACAACATATAGTACAGTATATTTCCACCATAATATTTAGAAGAAAAAAACAAATCCTACGCCTTCCGGCCAATCATATAAATCAAAATACAATACCTATCTAACCTTTTGATAGCAAAAATTATTACAAATGGTTAGTTTTTTTATACCACATGCATTAAAAATTAACTTTGAGCTGCATAGATGAAATTTTTTTTATGGGCTTCGTATCAAATTTTGAATGAAATTCCTTTAGAAGAAATATATATGGCCGGTCGTCCGAGTGTACGTTAAACGATTTCTTCTAACTGTAACAAGTGATTTAAAGAAAGCTATTGTTTAATGGGATTTTTTTTTCTATGGCAAGAGACATGGGATATGCAGATACAGAATAAACTGCATTTTATTAAACCTGTTATTGACACATGGCTAGTTTTTCCAATGCGTGGAGCTGATGTTAAATTATCTGGCCTATGTATGAGACATTCTCGGATTACACACAAGTACCTTCTTTTAGAAGAAAGGGTACCTATGTGTTCTACCTGCCACACCGAATCGACAGTGAGTCACATTTTGATCGAATGCCCAGTTTTTGACTCCCATCGCCACCATTTCTTTAAATCACCAAGTTTTACTCTCCCAGAACTGCTGGGAAAGAATAATCATCCAAAAAGCTTTATATTTTCAATTGCTATACACCTTCTACCATATCTAATATTATAATACGAGGAATGGTTGCCAAGTCGAAAATCGCCCCAGAATTAA
>JAPMOQ010051514.1:47426-59976 GCA_026543055.1 Argiope trifasciata
CCCCTATATATCATTCTTCATTGGCCATTATTTCCTAGTCCAGTCACAGTCAGAGCCCAATTTCACACAGAATGCCATTCGTAAAATATAATTCTCTCCATCCAGAAATTCCCCTTTCAGTTTTTCACTCCTGTGCCCTCCGGTTTTTCTGAGCCTAAGACTCTAATGTTGGTCGGTCGGGGGTGTCCCGCTGTCTCTGTGCCAGATGGTGACAGAAAATCTTATTTTAAAACACCAGGTGGTTTTATTTTATCGCCAACTTTCCCAGCGAGAGAGGATACTGAAGTGGAATGAAAATATTTCCCACCAGAATTATACCCCCTCCCCTTCCTTGATTTTAACATAATTAAATTATCACGGGCGCGCGAAAGGTCCCAAAATATTTAATTTTGCTTCCCATCTACAACATTTTATTTCAGCGTTTGCTGTAATGCGATTACTTTATGGAAAAACGGTGACAATCCGATTGCATTATGGGTGAAAATTCTTTACGGCTGTTAGCAGTTTATGTATTAGGATAACTATGTATTCTGTCTTTGTTCCTTTGTGAATGAAATAGTGCAAAAATTATTTTAATCTTGTCAAAATTTAAATCAGCAATTTTTCTATTAATTAATTGAATATATTTATTTGTACTCTCTTGTGGCATTTTTTTACTCTTCTCTTACGAAAGTTTTAGCATTTAAGATGCTATTGAATTTTAATAGAAGTAATAAAATAATAATTATAATCGATTTTCTTATCTTAATTATCTAATAGGGCAATTAATTATCTAATATATCATTTCATTGTGAATTATTCGAAATGCATCATCCACTATGAAGACAAGGAATCCAATGATAATCTAAGACCATAAAAATAGATTTGGTTTTAATATCAAAGCAAATAAATCAGCTATTCTATTCATTAAGTTTGTTATTTTAAATATTTAATTCTCAATTTTTAATTCTAATATGAGTAATTCTTCTTGCCAAATACTTTGCATTGCATTAATATTTGTATAAACTCAAAAAAAATTAATATTAAATATTTTCAAATGTACACGCATTTCATTCAAAAAATAAATAGGCTTAAATATTTAATCAGAATTTCATTTTTCCTTGGATTTCAAAATATTTTCTTTTCTAAAAATGGAAAATTTTATAATGAATTATTTTCTCATCATAGCGCATTCTTGCCAAAATTAAACAGTAATAAATCTAAAACGAATCAAAACAGTTTTAAATAAAACCTACATAAATATTTAATACATTTTGATTCTTTCATTTAAACATCCAGAGTCTTTATGTCTGAAAAAGTAAAATCTGTTTTATGGTTTATTCATTACAGCTAATAGAATATATAATGTAAACAGCATAAAGTTTCTTTTCAAAAGCTTTTGTAGATGTTTTTTATGTCTCCTTTCAGGTATTAACTTGGCATAAGTGAAAGTTTCAGACAAATTACACGTGTATAGAGAAGTAAGTGCAAATATCGTTTTATGGCATTACTTTTCGTTCTGTCTATGATTTGATTCATCGGTTTATATAAAATACATTTAAATTAAAGAGAAAGAAAAGTATTTATAAAATATTGTCTTTATTAATGTACTAGTCGCCTTTGGCGACCAGCTGGTTCGCCATGAGTAATGCGTTCTAAAATTTTATCACATATTTATTAAATCACATATTTATTAGCCTTGAAGTAATTCCGGGCATTTATTGGCCTGAAATTAATATTTTCTTTAAGATGATGGACGGAAAGTTCTAAAAGAACCCGTTTTCTTGATAATATTCTTTAATTTTATAAATCAGTCAGTTTTAATTATCGGTTATGCTTCCAAAATATTAAAAATGTATTTTTCGGTGATGTTGCCAAAATATTAAATATGTTTTTTGAAAGAAAGCGAAAAAGCGAAAAAAAATTATTAAATTAATGATATAGATATTGCAAACGATTATAGAAATATGCCATTAGGCCGGGAGTTCAATGCATATACTGTCTAAATTCAATCAGGTTTACCGTAAATAAAGAAGATTTATTGAATTAATCATTTAGATATTGCAAACGATTATAGAATCCTTTGCCTTGCATTTATTTTTTTAGAAAGTATCACTTTTTATATTTATGTTATTTTATCCAGTCCCGTGCTGAAAGTATCATTTCTTTAGACTTGATTTACGATGATAGTTTTTTTTATTATTATTTGAACTTCCATCATTGTTTTCTTTTCTTTTATCCGGTCACGTGATCAAAAAAACATAGTTAAAATATTTCTTTAAAAATTCGTTAAAAATAGAGGCTTAAGTTATACATTAAAACAGTGATACCATTAGAAGGCTAATTTTTTTAAAATTTTAATTAATTCAAATTCTAATTAAAAATTCGAAAAAAGGGCTCCGAGGTGCACATTCCCGACCTCCAAGGTATACATATACCAAATTTGGTAGCTGTAGGTCCAATGGTTTGGCCTGTAGAGCGCCAACACACACACACGCACACACACACACACACAAACACGCATTGAGCTTTATTATAAGTATAGATTAAAAAGAAATATTATTGGCTATTCAATTAATATAATATTATTCTTCATCTTAAAATTGATTTTTTATCGCAAATATTTTAGAATCTGATTTTTTGTGTGACTGTACCATATGTTTGAATTCAAAATTAAAATACTTATCAATTAACTGATAGTTAAGTTCTAAAATAAAATTGATTTTTTATCGCAAATATTTTAGAATCTGATTTTTTTGTGTGACTGTACCATATATTTGCATTCAAAATTAAAATACTTTATCAATTAACTGATAGTTAAGTTCTAAAATAAAATTGATTTTTTATCGCAAATATTTTAGAATCTGATTTTTTGTGTGACTGTACCATATGTTTGAATTCAAAATTAAAATATTTTATCATTTAACTGATAATTAAGTTTTAAAATAATTTATGTAGTAAACAGAATATATTTTATTTAAATTAATGTAATTAATGCTATTTACAACTAAATTTAGGGATTAACTGGTTCTTCGAGATTAATGGTTAGTGAATTTCATTTTGAAATATACAAACCAGCAATGAAAATTGTGTGAATTTATTTTCAACAGTGAATTATATAATTTTCAAATATTTTTATAAATTCATTTAAAATCGATAAAAAAATTATAGCAATTAAACTGGTGTCACTTAAAAAAACTGAAGAAAATGGAATTCTTTTTTGTGCAGAAATATTTTTGGTTGTTGTCACAGAGAAGTGCTGAAAGGTGCTCGATTCTTTAATAAGCCTCTATAAAATAATTTTATAAATTCATTTAAAATAGATAAAAAATTATAGAGATTAAATTGGTATCCATTAAAATATACGCTTTCAAACTGAAGAAAGTAGCAGCAGAAATATTTTTGAATGTTGTCAAAGAGAAGTGCTAAAATTGAGCATGATTCTTTGATAAAATTCTAACTAAAATTTAGAAAAATTTCCACATGCCAAAATATATTTAATCCTATTCTATCCAAAAATAAGCAGTGATAAAACTAAAACTATTGTAAAAACTTTTAAACGAAAGCTTATATAAATATTTAACATATTTTGGGTCTTTTATTTAAAAATCAGAAGAATATCCATGTATAAAAGCTTTTATGTGTCAAATATTTGTTCAAGATAGCCAACGTTCAATATATAGTAAAAAGTTTTAAGTTTTAAAATGTTGTTGCAGACGATTTTGCTTCTTTCATGTAATAATCCTGGCACAAATAAATGTTTCAAACAAAATAAACTAGTGTAAAAGAGGGGGAAAATATTTATCGTTTTATGGCATTAATTTTCTTCCTTATCTATGATTTGATTCAGTGGTTAATATAAATTAGTTCTAAAGTAATAAATATGTTTGTAAAATGCCACTTTTATTGATTATTAAAAAAAGAAAAATAACTAATATTTTAATTAATGCAAATTTCCTTCTTAAAATTGCTGTTCATCATTATAGATACTTTTGAATTTTGTTTTTTACATGAGCTTAAAAATTAAATGTGTGACTCATTTTAATTCAAAAAACGTTAATCGATAAATTGGTAGATAAGTTTATAAATAATTGATATTATGAGCGTAATGTACTTTATGTAACTAAATTAATATGAACCTTTACATTTACAAACCAAATGATTCCTCATGACTTATGACTACTATATTCTGTTTTGAAATATTTGAAACTACAATGGAAATATTGTATTTTATATTGTTGTATAATTGTATTAACACAAATAATGACCTAAAATTATGTTCTCAGATGATAAATTAACGTTGATTTCATTTTTTCTTTTATGTATACTTATTTCTCTCTTTTTATTGAATTTCAGTTATCAGTTAATTCTTTTAGAACTTTTTTTAGATTCTAGTTGCAATCCATATCAAAACCTTCATTAACAATTAGTAGACATGCAATAGGGAAAATAAATCGATTCAACTCCATAAAATGTATTTCTTGTTACAATTCGCTGCTTTTCATTTTCAGGAAACAATTGGTTTCAGTGTGAAAGCAAGAGAATTTTTTTCTCCGCTTTTCGCAACAGCATAACCAGCAGTACAAGACCGGAAGAAACTTTCCGCAAAATATAATTAGGAAGTAAATATTTAATGCGGCATTCCGCCCCTAAATGTGGGAAAGTGAAATCCAATTGCGATGTGCCACGCAGAGATGCCACCAAAAAAAAAGCTTTGTTCCATAAATCAAAACCTTATTCTTACAGTACGTATTTCTGTAGCGACAATATGTTTCTTTTTGTGTTTTATTGGAAATAGTGTTAAAAGAAATTTTAATTATTTAGTACATTATATTTGGTTTTAAGCAAATTTTTGATGTTTTAGATGATATTTATTTATATTATAAAAAGTGCATAATATCATTTCATCAAATAAATAGGTGCATTTTTTTTCCCATATATTTGCAAAAAATTTGATTAGGATTTTATTCAAATTCTATGTAAAAAAATTTTTTTTTTCATAGTTTTTAAACAATTTGAAACATGTATTTTTCCGAAATTTCTCTTTAAATATAAATTTTTAATGCATTTAAATAGTCAGTAAGTTATGTCATGTAGATAGAGTTCAAGAAGACACAGGAAGTAGAATTAAATCATTTTATTAACTCAACTCTGAACAGTAAGAATTCTTCAGAGCTTTTATTTGGTAAATTAAAGAAAGGTCCAGAATCTTCTGGATCAAGAAATAAAAAAAAGTAAATCAAGGAAAAATACTTAAACAAATTTTGTCTACTGAGATTCTAACACATATCTCCTGACTATGAGTCCAGAGTCATAACAATTCAGCTATGCAGTCTCGGAAACATTTCGTTTCAATGTGAAATATGCTTTTTCTTGTGTTTTATTGGAAATAGTGTTAAACTTTTTTTAATTATTTGGTACATCATATTGGTTGATGAGTAGTTTTTTGAAGTACTAGATAATAGTTATTTATGTGATTAAAAAGTACATAATATCATACCATCGAGTAAATAGGTGAAATTTTACTTTAAGATGTTTGCAGAACATTTGCATAGGAAATTATTCAAGTTCTGTATATTCTTTTTTTTTATAGATTTTTTAAAATTTGAAATATGTATTTTTTCAAAATTTTCCTTTTAATATTAATTTGTTATACATTTGAATAGTCATTCAGTTATGAATAAGAAGGGTTTGAATTTTAGAATACAAAAGTATTTAATAAGTAATAAAATATTTGTAATATTTCATATTTTGGTAAATCATGAAATGTACCAAGCATTCAATTCAAAGGATAATATGTGGTGGAAATAACTCTAACCTGAAGTTATTCAAGGGAAGAATAAATCATTCATACTTTTTTCTCCAATTTGGACAATTATCTATATAAATAAAAAAGGACTGTTTGTCTGTATTTCTGTTATGAGCTGTCGCACTGCTCATTCAATTCCGATAAAACTTCGACAATAAACTGCTTGCATTTATGGGATGGTTGTAGGCATAATAAAATCCTCTTAAATATATAAAAAATATTTTTGAATGTGTTGTCGTCTATTAACCAAGAATTAACCGCCAAATAACTCGCCAAGGACACACAGCATATTCAGTATCAAGCCCAAATCCAAGCCGGAAGCTAATATTTCGAATCTAGTGTACCTAAATGCATTGTCTTTCTCTGAGGTAATAGCTTTATTAGAGAGAGTGCGAACATTTTTAGAGCAACCAATCCTATAAATTTGAAATTTTAGATACACGTTTAGTAAAATTTTAGTATTTTTTGAAGTAACTTCCGAAAATAATATAGTACAATTAATTTTGCACCATCTTAGTTTTCAAAAAATTATTATTTCGACTATATCAACGATTTCATGGTGTAAAAATGTTTTCTATTTTTAGTCAAACAAGCGGGTGACCGAGCTCCGCTCGGAGAAAACAGGTATCGAAGCTAACTCGAAGATTTGAATTTTCAATTGTGATTTATCAAAACAATACATGCCATAAGAAAATTTGTGAAACCATTGGTGAAAAGATAACCGGTTAAAGTGCACCATTGTAAACTATTCTAAACAAAGTTAGAGTTTGGAAAGGGAACTATTCTATACAAAGGTAAAGTAAAGGTAAAGATTGAAGTGTGTTGAAGTTCAATATTTTTGACAAATTTATTTAGAAAAACCAAACATATATACATACATAAGAAACATATTCTAAACCTATAACAGCATAAACATAAAACTTTATTAGTTCGCCACATTGGCTATAGATGGCAGCACGTTACAGCTTGAAAATTTAAGTAGCCATTATGGCGAACTAATAAAGATTGAAAATATCCTATCTGTAACTCCGAACTGCTCGACCGTAGCGCTTCAAAACCGGCGCCAATCAATTCGTCGTTGCCAAAAACCCCAGACCCCCAAGTTTACCGGAGTTTATTAATTCTGGGGCGATTTTCGTCTTGGTAACCATTCCTCGTTTTATAGTATTAGATTAAAGATAAATAACTTCTAACATATATTTAAAAAAATAGAAGTACTAAAAAGCTGATCGCTTAAAACAGATCATATTTCCTTCTTTCTTCTTTATTTGGATTGAACTAACATCTCTTTATTGAGAAAGTATCAATAATAACTTATCAGGGAGGATTTGGAAGATTGAAGTACAAAGTAAGAGCAAATATATTTAGAGATCAAATCTGAAGCGGAGTATTTGTCTTTCTATAAATGCTTAGAAGAGAAGCTCAAGGAGAAAAAAAATACGAAAAGCTGAGGTACTTTTTTGAACTCTTAATGACAATTATTTGAGGAGAGCTGACATTTAATTTACTGAATAAATTCCTTTTTGTTAAAAATACGATTTTTTGATTCTCTAATCTGCAATAAGCCAGATATCGTCTGCTAGATGGTTTTATGAAATAAATACTTTTTTCGTTTTCAGCTAAATATTTTAAACTTTTTACTGCACTGTATTCAATTATTAAGATAAATAAAATATTAATTTCTTTCGAAATTAAAAACACATTTGATTCGCTTTCTTTTTTTCCTTTATAAAATTATAAAGCAGAAATACTGAAAATCGGTTTCATTAAAAGTTGATTCTTGCTTATTATAAAACCATTTCATTAAGGTTGTTCAGTAAATTTCTTTTTTAATAATAAGAAATTCAAAAATAAGTGATATATTCATACGCTTTGCCATGGAAAAAATGTATAAACTTTGGCTCAACAGAAATTCAAAATTTTGATAAGACTTTCTGAGGATTTTGTTTCAGAAATGATAGACTATTAAAAAGTATTTAGTGAATATTTTGCTATTATAACTTTAAGGAAAAAAGACAGATTTTTATTATTTTTAATTAAATAGTATGTAAAATTATAAGATATGCTTACAACAGAATTTAAAAGGGAAAAATAATAATAAATAATAATATTAAAAAAATTATTAAATTCTTTTTATTAATATTAAAGCTTATTTCTTTTAATTTGAAAAATATTTTATTGCTCTTAGTTGTTAGGAAATTGATAAAAACTACTTGATTGTTGAATGCAGACTCAAATTTGATAATGAAAATCAATGTTTACATAAATTATAAATATTATTTATGCAGATCTACAAGTGGCATATAAATTGTAACAAATGCTTAAAGTGATTTTCACATTATTCAACTAAATTGTACATCCTTTATTTGAAAATAATTTTAATTTATGAAAAAAGATAAGTTTTCGGAACTTTTGAAAATTGAAACATAAAAATCTTTCGAAAATGAGGTACCCATTTAAATCCTCAAATTAAAACTAAAATTAAATTTAAAACTCAAGAATTACATAAGTAGAGCAGAATGTTTCACATAAAATTTTAAAAGCCATATATGTAAAACAGAATATTATTTACAAAAATTTATTAATGAGTCACATATGCAAAAGCTGAAGGTTTCACTCAAAAATTTATTGAATGTGTCAAGCAGAAATGTCAATATCTTTCATTCGCTATATATAAATTTGAAATAGTTTTTCTAAAAACCGGTTAAATCTTGGTAAAATGTTTCTACGTAAAGCATCAGAAACTAAAATAATATTTTTCGTCAAATTCGGCAAAATAATTTTTTCATTGTTTAACAATTCTTGAAGTGCAAAATAAGCAATTGTTTTACCTACAAAAATATATATTTTTGTTTTAATGCTTTAAAGTATGAAATAAATTGCACTTTTTTTGTTCATTAGTTAGACATCAGTCAGACCCTTAAATCTTAAAATTTGTAATAAGAAATATATATTTTTTAATTATTCGATGTAGGATTTTACTGTATATATCTTTTTTGAAAAAAAAATGCCGTAATTTTCGCAGTATTTTTGGTATTGGCTGTTTTTATTTCATTTATGATTGCCCAAACTATTATATTCAAACATTCCGAAATATGAATATTATAACATAATTCTAACCATTTATGAGGAATGTATTTACACATGTTAACTTCCTCTAGTCTTATAATTTATTTCAATCTTAAAACAACTATCATTTATTTAAATTTTTATTCATTTATTTATTATTTAATAATAAATTAATTAGAATGGATGATTGATGACTCAGTTTTAATAATCTACAGCAGAAGTAATATGTTATCAAATACCCATCTTCAATCGGAAAGCAAAAGCCGCATCCAAATTTCCTCTTCCCATCATTCCTTGCGCCAGGGTTTCTGCTGGATCGCAGTCGCCAATTTAATTAATTAAGATAAAGAAAGTTAAAACAAACTCTCTTGCTTCGTACAACTCACCTCAAATCATTAAAAGGAACCACTAAAATGGGATTACATGAAATCGAGTGATCAACCGAGTTGTAAAGGATGAATGGGAGTAATAAAAAGGAAGGGAAATGAATACTAGGGATTACTAAGTTTACTATGTTAAAGAGATTTACTCAGCGCAAACTTTTCATTCTTACTTCTTCACAGAATTAAATGTGTTAAATCTCTTTCCTTTAATGTTGGATGTTTCATGAATCGTACAAATTTTCGATAAATTTGTTCGCTAACATTATTTGAATTTGATGTTTGTGCATAAGGTACCAGCTATGCGTTTTTTATATGAAATTTTCATGTTTCGATTAAAAGGGTTTTTCAGAAATACGTTGTTTTGAAGTTTTAATATTTCACGACGTTAACTAAGCATGTGGTTTAGAAGAAATTTCGACTTTTAATTAATGGTTTTGAAGCATTATTAAGCTAATTCATTGTTTACTCTCTACAGCAAGCCATAAAAAATATTTATTTTGAATAAATGCACCAGTTAGATTTAGATAAAATAACATTATAAGTAAAAGCATTTTTATAGTGAAATATTTCTTATAGAGGTAGACAGACTATATATTTGGTTGCAAAAACGAGATAGCTCCAATTATCCAATGTATGCAAGATTTGAAGTGTTTACTAAAAAAAAGAGGTAGCTCTAATTATTCAAGTTTGCAGTGCGTGTAACTCCAAATTTACCTACATTGGGGTATCGTTTTTGCAGCAAACTCTTCCATTTCTAAAATGGGATTGCCACTCCATATCAAAGTGTTTTTATAGTGCTTGTAACTCCAAACTCCCCTAAGTTGGATCATTGTTTTTGCAGCAAACTCTTCCATTTCTAAAATGAAATTGCTTCTCCATATCAAAGTATACTTATAGTGCATGTAACCCCAAATTTACCTAAGTTGGGGCATCGCTTTTGCAGCAAACTTTCCCATTTCAAAAATGTAATTGCCACTCCATATCAAAATATATTTACAGTGTATGTAAATCTAAACTCCCATAAGTTGGAGCACCGGTTTTGCAGCAAACTCTTCCATTTCTAAAATGCAATTGTCTCTCCATATTAAAGTATACTTATAGGGCCTGTAACTCCAAATTTACCTAAGTTGGGGCATCGTTTTTGCATCAAACTTTCTCATTTCAAAAATGTAATTGCCACTCCATATCAAAATATCTTTATAGTGTATGTAACTCTAAATTCCCATAAGTTGAGGCAATGTTCTTACAGCAAACTCTTCCATTTCTAATATGGGATTGCCACTCCATATCAAAGTGTCTTTATAATGCTTGTAACTCCAAACTCCTCTAAGTTGAGGCAATGTTCTTACAGCAAACTGTTCCATTTCTAAAAATGGGATTGCCACTCCATATCAAAGAGTAAATTTTAATCCATCAGTATGACTTTTTCTTTTATGTAGTTATTTTTACTCAGATTTTGTAACAACAACACACAGAAAGTCGAAAAAGAAAAACATTGTCATCATGTAATTCTTTTATTATACCGACCTCTACAGATATTCCGTAGTAGAAAAACTATACAAATCCAAATACATCTTACTATGGTTTTTTAAAATAAGACGATTATTATATTGTAACTGATAAATAAAAAAATAAAATTTTATCTAATGCATTAGATCTTTCATTCAATTGTCACAAAACAGATTTTGAAATTTAATGACATCGCTTTGTAAATGATATTTATAAGATAAGATATTATCATTTTAAATATTTATGTACAGGTTTTACTTACTTACGTCTGAAAGAAAACTCGTACCAGGACATGAGAAAAAGGGAAAAAATTAATACTTAAAATGCAAAGAAATTAATATTAAAGCTCTATTATACAACATCATTTTTATGAGAAAAATTCCTGAGTAGCAAATGATACTACATTAAAAAATGATTCATAATAAAAATGATTCATAATTTCATAATGAAAATATCTCACAATATTTTCGAAATATATATATAGTATTCGTATGATTATTTTATCTTAGAAGAAAATAATATTTCCTTAAAATCTTTAAAAAATAAAAAGTTTATTATTTGTGAAAAATATATTTTTTTCCGAGCTTGCTTTCCATTAATGTATTTTTTGTAGAGTTTGGATGTAAAAATATAGTTTAATTAAAATCATTTGAAAAGATTTTTGAAATTTATATCAACATTAAAAAATTTGAAAAAAATATCATGTTTTTCAACAAAAACAGTTATTTATCGTTAGCTCTTTCAAAATATTTGTCTTAAAATTATTAATTTCATGTTTATATATGTTAATATAAATTCTTTTATATGATAAGATGGATAAATTTAAAGTACACAATTTGTCTTCATATTTTACAAGAGATTACGACAAATAAAAATAATTATCAATATGAAATGTGATAATAAAATATCAATTATGATGTTTTCCTATCACACATTTTTTCATGAATTTTTTTTATCTATTCCAAGATTTTTCTAAGTTTGGACATTAAAATATTAATATTCGAAGATTTTTTGTTTTTAAATGTCTGTGACAATGAAAAAAGCATTCAATTTTGCATTTAGATTAAACTGAAATGAAATATAATGTTTCAAAAGGATTAAAATTATATATTCAAATGTGAAAGCATTTTGGTAGGTGTTCAAAGTTTTCTTCATAGGGTTTTAATTATAAATCGTCTGCTTCTACCTAAGTTAAAATATAATAAAATAAATAAAACAAAGAGATTAGTTTATATTAAAATGATTTATTAATGTGTAATAAATAACATTCTATATTTACATATTTAATTTAATTATGGAACCCATACTGTGTAATATATATCAAAGGTCTGAAAAATAAATTATTTTAATTCTGAACTTTCCTAGCATGAACTGAAATTCTAATAGACACTAATTTTCAGTTTTCAAGCAAAAATGACTACTGAATCGAATTTTTTATATATTATATTTGATTTTCATTCTGAATAGAATGTATGAATTAATACTATTATATTAGAAAATTAAAGCTTACGTAATTTTTTTTGAGACTTTAAATTACGAAACTTAAAATAGTATTCCCAGATCAATTTTTAGCTAACATAGATTTTATCATCCTAGGTTACAGAATTTGTTATTTTTACCATTCGTCGTTTCTCCTAAAATTTAGATATATATTCAGACAAACTAATTAATATTTTGATGATTTTGACTAATGATAGCCATTTCGAAAATAAATATTAGGATTCGTTTAAAGCGGATATCCTGTATATATATATATATATATATATATATGTGTGTGTGTGTGTGTGTGTGTGTGTGTGTG
>JAPMOQ010051517.1:0-11994 GCA_026543055.1 Argiope trifasciata
CTGTAGAAACTTTGAAGAAGGAAGTGAGCTATTGATACTGAGTTTTCTGAAAGAATGTTGTAGCGTCTACAGATGAAAAACGGCTGACAATGTGAGGACGTGCTCTGTGCTATGGAATGTATTTGGAGAGAAGTGCCATAATACTTACAAAATACGAAATATTTCTATAAACTTAATCCTAATATTCTACAAAGGTTGTCGACCTCATCTAGGTCGAAGTGAGATGCTTTCGGTATCCCAGAAATGTTTAGCTTTTTTTTTGTTAGCTGCAGGCTGTCAGAAGATATTACACAACTGTTTCCCGTGTACGCCCTTAAAAATCAAATTAGTTTAAGGGTTAAGTCCTGAGAAAAATCAAATTCCCCTACATGCCGGAGATTTTCCGAGAGCCCACACTCTGTTAGATTGGTAATTATCAAGTCATAATCGCCACTCAAAATTGGCATGTCATATTCAACTCATGGCATTTAAAATGCACTTGCTCAGCCAGTCAACAGGGGAGATGTTATTGCATTTACTTGTGAAAGGCGGCAACATTTGCATTATTCTTATAAAATAGCTTTGACTACGCAGTATAATTCATTAAATGCAGATTTCTCAGCGATCTTCAAATGTTTCCGCAAAAGTTTTAATACATTTTTATGGAAAACTATATTGAAATAATTTACAGAAAGTAATTCTTTCTTTTATTGATAGTCTACAAGGCATCTGCTAAATGCATATAAAAATCTCATCTTTATTATGGTAGATGAGAGTCGCTAATATTACTAGTGATTTAGAATAAACATGAGTCAAATTTCCGAAGCTAGTTGAGTGATATTTTAGGTATTAAATGTTTGTTGCATCGTTAAAATTTGGAACATTTTCATATTATTCTTTTTCTCTTAATGACACGAATATAAACCAGGCTTAGTGTACTTTCGGTCATCGTTTTTGCTTACGTAGGTCTGAACAAAAATATTTTAATTCTTACATTCAAATACATTTAATACATTCCTCAATTACACTGTTTTTATATTTTTATAAATATTTTCTACAAGATGCATTCTGACAACATTTTTGTTTTTCAAGAATTACTCAGAATACAACTATCTATTTAAGTATGAAGAAGATGTAAAGCGATTTAACGTAAATCATACTAAAGTACTGAATATTTATTCCATGGTAGAGGTAAAAAAAATCCGAATGCTTTATTTATTTTGTAGCATTAAGTCCATCTGATAATCATACTCTCATTTCAACAACTAGAATAATTTCGTTTGAGGATATGCTGACAAATATTATCCTTATCTCTTCGGAAAAGATTAGGAGCTGTTTATGTATAACCTCTTTTGTGACCGCATATCTTATTATTTTCAATTATTTATTTTTGTGGAAAAGTGACTTATTATTTTCACCAAGTCCCAGCTTTCACAAAATAAATGCTTCCAATATTCCAAAATGTGTTGTCAAATGTTGTTTCAGTATTAATTGTTAAGAATTTGAATATTTTATTTTTTTTCCCATTATTTAATGTATTTAAAGATGCTGGTTGTTTGAAGCGCCACTTTCGTTCTGCTAAACATCAAAAAGCTCACATGAGAGAATAATATTTTCTATTTTTAAAAGGCTAATTAAAAATATAAGGTGTTGCAACATGAAAATTAAAATAATTATAGGCGAAAATTCGTGAATTAAAATTTTGATTTATGGATTTTGTTTTTATTGGTGTTTTTCATAGAAAAATGCCCTTTTCTTCTTGAAAAATTAACGTAATGATTTTTAGAAAATTTATGTCTTATTACCCTAAAAATTGATCTAAAACAAAACTACAAGTTAACATCTGCCACTTATATTTATTACAATTTTAAACTGAAATCACCAAAAAATAAGGCTTCATCACACTGAGATTTTAAGAGTCATCGGAGGCTTATCAAAAATTTTTCTCTTAAAACCGAAGTTTTTCATTTTTTGTTTATTTGAATATGGTAATAGAATATGAAAAGACATCAATTTACATTTCATAAACGACACAATCACTTAGAGAATGACTCGAAAGTAAATACAATCATGATTCCTATTTCAGTATTTTCAGTATTATTATATGTCTTATTTAAATTTCATTCATAATAAATTGTAATATGAGTTTTTATTAGCCAGTAACGATTCATAAATCAAACATCGTGCATTGTTCTCAGAAAAGAGAGAGCAAATTAATGACATGGATAGAACTTTTGTTTCGGAAGGCAAACTTTATAAAACGTGGTAGAGTAGCGGACATAAAAATAATTCGGTAGTGTTAATGATATGTCATGAAAATGAATAAGATTATTTATTTGTTATTTGAAAATAACCAATAAGCAAACTTGTTAACTGATTTGTTAGAGTTTATTCCTGTAAAGGTCAAGTTTATCCATGCTACTCCAAATGCAAGTAACCGCAACATGCCCATGTGAAAGATCTTGATATTTAAGTATGAGAAATGATAGTAACCAAGTCAATATACAGTTAAGCTAAATTGCAACTTTTATTTATACTTTTGATGATTAAAATGCAAATGAAACAAAATATAGCAATGACAAAAATAAACAGTATCTTTAACTTTTTTTAATTACAAATATCAGAATAGTGTCTTTACATTTATAAGAACTCTACTAGCTTATTTTGAGCTAAAAACCACATTTGAAATCTTTACTCCTGCAAATATAATGAATTCAGTTAAACTGATTTTTTCGCAAATAAATTTTTCATTCATTACTTCGGATTTTCTTTAACACGACATTTTCTTAATGATAAATATAGTACAACTGAATGGAATTTACCTTAATGCTAATGATTCAAATATGTAGTCTATCTAATTCAATATTTTTTACGATAATATTTTAAACTAGAATTAATGAACTCGGCACATTTCAAATTCTTTAATAATAATTTTTTCTGTTCTACCCTCAAGAGGAAACATATATTTTACGAATATATTTTAAAATTCTTAATATATTTTCCATTCAGGTGCTTAAAATTAATATACTTTTAAAAGAAAGAAATTATTAGCTTTATTACCATGAAAAACTCTAATTTAATTGTTAAACTAAACTAGAGAATAAAAGTCTTTTTTAACATAATATGCAGCTGTATAACATATATGCAGCTGTTGGTCTTTCAAGTTGGTCTTTCTTTGTGTGAAATTATGTTAAAATGAATCAAGCATCACACGTGCAGTTGAAGAAAAGATAGGCTACTCCAGGGTACCATTTGTCGCAATCCGTTGTTAGGGGTTCTTCGTCACCTGTGACGGAATTCAACCAGCACGCCCCTTGGCTGTTAATATAATCTGCGGATCTGCAACCTTGTGTGTCCCAACAGAAAGACATACATTCTTCTTGACTTTCTACTTTCTGATATCCTGCATTGAATAGATAGATGCATGCATTTTCTACTTGTCCGAAGTGTACTGAAATGAAATGGGAATTAATGAATGTAAATGCAAAATAGAATTTTTTTCTAAATAGTATTACTTTTCAGAAAATAATGGAGTTTAGAGAATATTTTGAAAGTGAAACTTTTTGAGAATAATCAAAATAGAAATTACTAGTGTAAGCATACAACTGATGAGTCAGTCTAGTTAATGTCAAATTTTTTGGATATATGAAGGGAAAAATTTGAGCTAAATTTTTAAATTTTGTAAATCAACTCTACTTTGAAAAGAATTATTTGATACAAGCTGAAGTTAAGCATGTGAAGGATATTTATGATGAAAAGTATTCATTTTTCTTTACGTTAAATTTTATCAGTTAAAACAAAGCACATTCCTTAGAAATAACCAATAAATATAATAGGTAAGAAGTTTCAATATGGTACATGTCGATATAACATTTCATAACATCATTAAAACTGTTTTTTTTTTTGCGTTTGAATTTGTGTGCAGATGACTTATTCAGAATTATCAGAACGCGGTTAAATAAAGAATTGAGTATTAAATCAATTTTATGGCATATCGAAGTAATATATTAGGGAGAGGCATGTCTTTCCACTCCCATTCTTCACAACAAGATATTTGTACAATTACTGCTTGGGATATTACATTCTTGCGGATCGGATACTGGATAGCTGTTAGAATTCCTGTATTTCTGTTATTTTGTTTCTTTTTAATATTATTCCAGTTTAACTGAAATAGAAGTCATTCTTTGAAATTGTCTTCTAGTAAGCCTTCTAGCTCATTCGAAATTTTATCTGAAATTATTCGATAGTCTAAAAATCGACACATTTTATAAACTCATAAAGTAAAAGAAAGGAAATATTCCTAATTCAAAGGCGAATTAGCAGCATCTTAAAAATATTTCTTTGAGATCGCCAAGAAGACAATTTAAATTCTTATTTACCATTCGTTGAATTTGATATTCTTTTTAAAATTTTGTTCTAGATTATTCAACAACCAGATAACAGTTTTGAATCCTCTTGGTAGGGGATTAATCTATATTTTTAAATGGAGAAGTTTTTATTTCGTCTGGTTATTTTTTTGTATGACTAAGATATGAACGAGCAAGGCTTATTTCATAATACATGCTAACTCAGAAATTTACTTTTCAGGTTTTTAAAAATTCATTTCATGTTTATTTCATGAGCTGAAAGTAAATCTAACTTTAGGTTTTGTCCAGCATTATTCATGTTAAAAAATAAATTAGAGATTAAGTTAATTACCGTTTTCTTAATAATTTTATAAGACATTTTAAGTAATGAAGAAATACAACAATGTTCCTGTTAATCTTGAAGAGCTTAAAAATTAGAAATGTGAAGAATCATATAAAAAGAGAAGGGAAAAGTTATTTTGTTCCATACAGAAAATTTCTATTATCTGGTATTCAAGAATATTTCATTTACACAGTGTTTTAGAAGATTCCAGCAGTAATCTGCCTTGATATGAATATACCATCTCTCTTGTTCATCATTGACTTTACGATTTCGTTGATTTGATGAAATTGTTCATCACTAGAATTGTTAAGATTTTCAGAAAAATTGTTCAACTAGCTGTGGAACATTTATGCTCGTATTACAACGGCGGTCTCTGAAGCAATTGTAAGCATATTATTAACCAAATCATCGCAGTAATATTTTCAGATTTATTATTGCTTTAATAGTATTGATACAATCTGTCAGTTTTTTTTACCTTACATTACTCATTTTGAGCAGAAACGCATCATTGTGCTGTATTCTAAAAGTAATATAATATTAGTATGTTTTGAGTTTCTAATCCAAAATCAATAAAATAAAAGGTAAATAATTTCTTACCTTTGCTGCCGCGGGTTCATCGATAAAAACATCTCTGTAAATATGGTTTGAAGAAAAAGAGTGCAGTTTCGGTATAATCCTTTTTTATTTCTTCTAGGGCACAGACATAATATGATTATGGATAATATTTACATGCATTATTTACAACGCGCTTATATGATCATTAATTTGGCCATCCTCCGACGTTTTAGCAATGCGTCGGTCTCACACAAAATCTCTTAAGCATCTGAAACATCTGGCGGAAGGAATATCTACTGACGTCAGCAGAGCGCGTAAGCGCCAAGGTTATAACATATGAATCTGCTGACTCAGTTTTCCAACATCCTCCCACCTTTGAGTTTCAATTACAGGAAACTCAAACATAAATTCAAATTAATTCAAATAACAAATTCAAATTTCAAATTAACAAGAAAAATTTCTGTTACTAAAATCAAAATAATTGAATTAACAATATGTTTAAATTAACGAATATAAATCAAGAAAATATTACAATAAACAGATTATATCAAAGTAACAAAAAATTTGCAATAATCACGATAAACCAAAGTATTATTCAAAATTAGTTATTTAGTATTGAATGTGTTTCAATTAGAGTCCATAAATGTGTATAATGTAAAAGTTCAGTTCTAAAAAGAGTTCTTATAAAAAAGAAAAAGTTCAGTTCTAAAAAAGTTTATAACATGAGTCTCTTTACCCTTTTTAATCTTCTACCATACCTAGAAGTTGGTTCATCAGGTTCAGCTTTATCGTGAGAATCAATTTTAGGTGTGCAGGAATCATCACAAGGAAAGTTATTCTCTCGTGTTTCACACTGTTTCACAGGTTGTAACAATTCTTTTTGAGATTCACTAATTTCTAAAGGATACAGCCTCAACGTTGGACGTAGGACTTCTCCACCTTTGGTTTTCAGTTTCACAAGTCTGATATGTCCATCGGGCGATTTGAAGATTTCGATGACTTTACCTAATGGCCAGTCCATTCTTTTTACGTTGTCATAGGATATCAAGACAACTTCGCCTAATTCGATGGATGGTGAGATTCGTGTCTTTTTCTCATGTTGTCTCAACTGTCCCAAATATTCTGAGCGAAAACGTTTTCTCAGGTCACTTCGAATTTTTTGACGATAAAGAAATCTTCTATTCAGGGCTTTAGAGTCCAGAAGATCTAGTTCAGGTGTACCGATTTCTTTAACTTCCTGCAAAAACATACAAGGAGTGAGAGGTTCTAGATCATTAGGATCATCACTTATATAAGTGAGTGGTCGACTATTGATGACACTTTCACAGTCACACAAGTTGGTAGTCAGTTCTTCGAAGTTGAGGGACGTCTGACCTAGAACTTTACGTAGTATTCGCTTGACCATCCCGATTAAGCGTTCCCAAAACCCACCCCACCATGGAGCAGACGGAGGGATGAATTTCCAGTCTATCTTGTTGACTGTGCTGTATTGAGCTATCTTACTCCAATTGATCTTTTAGATTAGGTTGTTTGCACCTACGAAGTTTGTGCCATTATCCGAATATACAATCATAGGTCTTCCTCGACGAGCCACAAATCTTCTGAACGATTGAAGAAAACTTTCTGTAGATAGTGAAGTGGTCAGCTCGAGATGTATAGCTCGATATACTTCACAGGTATAAATGACAATCCAGGACTTCTGATTATTCTTTATATAAAGAGGACCGGCGAAATCTACTCCTGTAATTTCGAAGACAGAAGCAGCTCTGAGACGGTCAACTGGCAGTGGAGCTGTTGGAGTTGCTATTGGTCGTGCGTCAAATCTCTTGCAAGTAACATAGTTCTTGGACAACTTTACGGACAGTCTTTCTGTATTTCAGAATCCAGAATTCTTCTCTGAGGTTGCTCATCACTATTTGAACACCTGCATGGCCTAGAGAACAGTGTTTCCAGAGAACAAGTTTTTCAACTAACGAATGTTCACTGGGTAACACGATAGGAAATTTAAAGCTCTTTAAATCTTCCTTTAATGAGAGTTTTGTCTTAATTCGCAAAAGTCCATATTCATCTTCTAATAACTGGAATTTTTGTAGACGCTTATCTTGAGGTCCAGTGAAAGATTCTTGTTGTACTAACTTTAACAATGAAAGTTCTGCTAGGTTCCTTTCTTCCAATGTTATGCTTCCTAATTTTCTGTTACTCTTTTCTACCTTACAGTTACTGAAAAATCTGTAAATCCAGGACATAACTAGAAGAAGTTTAGGATAAGAAGAGAAAATGTCGTAAATTTTAGACTCCTTTGCTGTATTCGTAATGCTAACAATTGTTTTACGTTTTTCGCCATTTATAATATTTTCATCTGGAAAAATATTTGTTTTGGGCCAATTTTCAGGGGATTCTTTTAACCAAGGAGGTCCTAACCACCAGTTGGATTTGGCTAGGTCTTTAAAACCACAACCTCTGGATGGTAAATCTGCTGGGTTCATTTGTCCGGATATATGATTCCAATCGTCTGGGTTGCTTAAAAGACGAATTTCTTTTACACGATTGAAAAACAAATGTAGCCCAGTTTTCGTTCTTTTTAATCCAGTAAAGTGCGTTACTAGAATCAGACCAATATCGTGTTGCAACGTCTTCTAATCCCAAGCTCTCTTTCACGGATTGACATAGTCGAGCACCTATATTACAGGCCAACAGTTCAGGTCTAGATATCGTAATTGATTTAAGTGGGGCGACTCTTAATCTAGCTTGTATCAAATTACAATGAACTGAATCGTCACTTTCACTCCTGAGAAAAATACACGTAGCGTACGATTTCTCCGAAGCATCGCAAAATACACGCAAAGTTATATTTCTAAGTGCTTCCTTTTTATCTAGACTTCTAGGAATATAAATATCATTTAAAAATTTCAGTTGATTTTTGCACTTCAAAAATTTATTTGCTATGTTAGATGGCAATTCAGTATCCCAACTTATTTTTAATTTCCAGCATTCCTGTAGTAGAAGTTTTGGCAGTAATGTGGACGGACAGGTAAATCCAATTGGGTCAAATATTTTATGCACAATCGATAAAATGATTCTTTTTGTTAAAGGTTTATCTTCTATGGTGGAATCTAAATCTCGTAAGTCAACAGTTAGAGAGTGACTTTTTATTTTCCATTTTAAGCCTAACACTGAAACGGATTTCTCTTCTATTAAATCAGATTCTTCAAAAGGGGTATGCTCCCACCCTCGCAAATTAAATTTTGCTGGGCCAAGTATTTCCTGTGACTCTTCAATGAACTTTATCAGTTCTTCTTTACTGTCCACACTATGGACACAATTGTCCACATAAAATGATTTCAGAAGTTTTAGGGCTGTTTCTTTGTAGACAGGGGGAGCATTTTTCAAATGAAATTCAAGAGTGGCTCGTAGTAAAAAAGGGCTTGAGGTTATTCCAAAAACAACCCTCCTATGCAGAAAGATTCTTAACTGCTCTTTTTTCCCTTCCTGCCACCACAAAAATTTTAAATAAGGCCTATCCTGTTCATGGAGCTCAATCTGCAAAAATGCTTTTTCAATATCGGCAATAACTCCGTATTTTCCCATTCTGAATCTATTAAGGAGAGAGGGAATCAGCTCTACCAAATTGGGCCCTTTTCTAAACAATCATTAATTGATGGTGAATTTTTATTTCTGGTAGAGCCATCGAAGACTGGCCTAAACTTTGTCGTAGAGTTTTCTTTAAAAACCGGACGGTGAGGTAAATAATGTTCTGGTTCTGAGCTAGATACTTCCTCAATAATACCCTGATCTAACCAGTCATCAAAAATGGTTTCATATTCTTTAATTTTCCCCAATTTGTTAAGAGATTTGATAAAATTAACAAGTCTCTTTTCGGAAATGTCCTTACAATTCGTTAATGGGGGATGACCCTCCACCCAAGGCAAACGCACTTCATACCTCCCTTCTTTGTTTCTACTAACAGTTTGGTAAAAATGTTCTTTAGCCGCTAATTCTATTTCTTCGCGAGTTTTATTTTGACTCGGTTCACAAATTCCAAGTGTATCTAATCGCCATAAATCAGAAATGTTTACGTCATTAACGTGACAGGATAGAACAGTATTTGTGCTGTCATGTTTTTCTATTTCATTCGTCTTTCCCATCAACGTCCAACCTAACTTAGTTCCTACACATACTAACCCTGAACTAAGCTCCTCTACTCTCCCAGTTAATAGCTTACCCGCAACATCTGTCCCAATTAGCAAATGAATCTCTAAAGGGGATGATTTATACAGTAATTGATCATCAGAAAGTATGCGATACATCAGTTAAAAATATCTTCTTAGATTTAAGATCTTTTACATAGGGGAACAGATTTATTCTCGAAATATTGAAACAAATTGTTTCCTGATCTAACACTTCAAAATTACAATGGTAACTGTTATCTACATTACTTAAATGAACCAAATATTTTTTATGGCTCTCAGGTTTTTCTAAACCTCCAAATAAAGAATGTAAAATAGATTCCTCATTAATTACTTCATATTCCATACTTTCTGCTGCATATTTTGACATGTATGATCTTTCTGACCCGCTGTCAATTAATACACGAATGTTTCTAGTTTTATCCTTTCCTCGAATTTTAACCACTAATGTTTGTAAATAAACTTGCCACATGCATGTTTTATTAGTAAAAGAACTCTCCGCAATAATTTTAGCTTCCGACTTCCTTTCCTTATTTTTATTTTCCGAAAATTCATCATTACCTTTACACATTATAGGCAAATGATTCCCTTTACATATTGAACAATTAAATGTATGCTTACAAAAACGCGCGATATGTCTAGGTTTATATTTTAAACATCGGAAACAGACTCCGCGATTTAAAAGTATTTCCTTCTTTTTCTCGAATGTTAAACTCTTCGCGAACCTACAATCCTCTTGGTTTAAATGCGACTTATCGAAAAAAGCACATTCCTTATACTTCGATTCAGCCGAATAAGTGTTTCGTCTAGTAGAGTTGTTAATTAAATCAGTGGCTGATGGTCTGGACCTTGGATTATTTTCTCGCGAATGACTAATAGGTTTTTTGTTTTGGTTATCTAAGTCGAAAGAGGAACGCGCAATAACTATTCGGATTCTATTTCTTTTTTAAGAAAATTTAACAAATGTGCTCGCTTATCATTTCCTGTAGATTCTGCAGTTAATTCGCGTTGAGTGCGCTCATAAATTCTTAGCAGATCTGGTGGGAGGCAGGATTCTACTAGAGGAAAAAGCAAAATAGCAGAAAAATCATCTTTAGCTACTCTTAACGTTTTCAGCGACCTTAATTGGCCCTCTAAAGTATCATAAAGTTTCACTAGTGAATACTTTTGGCCTTGAGGGTTAGCGTTATTTATTACAACTGAAAGTAACTCTTAAACGTAGACTTCAATCAATAAATCGTCTCTTCCAAAACCCTGCTTAAGAGCTGTTATAGCTTCATCGTAATTTCCACCAGATGGGGGAAAAGATTCAACAAGCATTCTGGCCGGCGAGATTTTTACTGTCGCTTGCAGTAGGTATTGAAATTTGTCATCATCCACTATTTCGGGGTCTTCGTGGATTTTTTAAAAATTGTCCCCACCATGGTAGAAATTCCTTTAAGTTGCCATTAAACTGGCTTAATACAATTTCTGGTAACTTTATTTTTCTATTACCATTTATGCAATTGTTGGAAGTGTCCTTCGTTATATTTTCTTCGCGTTTTGGTTTTTCAAGTAAATTCAAACGCCTTTCTAGTTTCGTTTTTGTTTCCAAATATTTCTCTTCATAATATATGATAGCTACGTATTCTCTATCAAACGTTTGTTGTGTACATGTTTTATCCTCTTGCAAAATATTTAAAATTTTAGAATCTAAATCTTTAAGGTCTTTGTATTTTTGTTCTATAAGAACAATCTGTGCCACAGGAATATCTGTATCCTCAATTTTTTTTTCTAGTAATTCTGATGCTTTATTCAGCACTCTCGTAAGAGCTGTCCGTAAAGGAGCCCTTAACTTTTTAATGGCGTCTATATCCATCTCAAATTAGAAAATTACGCAAGTATGTTTGCGAAAATTTTTCAATCTTATAAATGCACTCTCAATCTCAAATAAGAATATCCCGGCAGGGATGCCAGATTTTGAGTTTCTAATACAAAATCAATAAAATAAAAGGTAAATAATCTCTTACCTTTGCTGCCGCGGGTTCATCGATAAAAACATCTCTGTAAATATGGTTTGAAGAAAAAGAGTGCAGTTTCGGTATAATCCTTTTTTATTTCTTCTAGGGCACAGACATAATATGATTATGGATAATATTTACATGCATTCTTTACAACGCGCTTATATGATCATTAATTTGGCCATCCTCCGACGTTTTAGCAATGCGTCGGTCTCATACAAAATCTCTTAAGCATCTGAAACATCTGGCGGAAGGAATATCTACTGACGTCAGCAGAGCGCGTAAGCGCCAAGGCTATAACATATGAATCTGCTGACTCAGTTTTCCAACATCCTCCCACCTTTGAGTTTCAATTACAGGAAACTCAAACATAAATTCAAATTAATTCAAATAACAAATTCAAATTTCAAATTAACAAGAAAAATTTCTGTTACTAAAATACATATAACAAAATAATTGAATTAACAATATGTTTAAAATAACGAATATAAATCAAGAAAATATTACAATACAGAGAATATATCAAAGTAACAAAATATTTGCAATAATCACGATAAACCAAAGTATTATTCAAAATTAGTTAT
>JAPMOQ010051519.1:0-28356 GCA_026543055.1 Argiope trifasciata
ATCATTAATGTTTTTGTATCAACAAATTATATCATTACTGTTTTTGTTTCAACAAATTATATCATTAATGTTTTTGTATCCACAAATTATATCTAAACACAAAAGGATGTTGTCATTGAGAAAATGGGAGCAATATTTTTAACCTTTATGTGTCCCACTCCAAAACAAACGGCCCTGCGTAAAAGGACAATTCCCCCTAAAGGGACACAGCAATGTTCACTGTTTCGTCTTTACAATCTTGGGAAACAGAAGTCGCAGTCCTCTTTACCCAGATTTAAAAAAATATCCTTTTTTCTTTTTAATGGTGGCTTGTCTCATGTTTAGGAATGACAGTTATGGGCCTGGCGACTCCGTGTTTGGGATTTGGAGTCTCTTCAATAGACATTCGTCCAGTCTGGACTAGATGAGTTTGTGTTTGCGGTGGGCACGGAACTCGACAATGATGAGAGGGTCATTTTTTAGCCTGGTAACGCCAGGGGGAGATTTTCATTTGTCCCTAGAGTGTCGTGTAGGACAAGAAAAATAATTTTGGCCGGCAATAAGTTTTTTTCCCAACCTACTTTTTATCCTACGGTGGTAGTCAGCAGCATTAGGATATACTACTGTAGAGGATAAGCAACCACAAGCAGAATCAGTGTATTTTCGTAATGGACATTGGTAGAAATGTGTCTTCAGCAAATAGAGGTCTGCCCATGGGATAGTAACCATGCTTGTTGTCAGGGGTTACGATATTTTTTCTGCTGACGTTAGGGTGTAGTAATTCTTCTGCTTAGGTGTTTCATTGTAAGTGAAAAAAATTTTATGTGTTCAGTAGGTGCTCTGTAGTAAACCGTATAACTTTAAACAAGCAATTCTTGTCGTTATATATGTATATAAATTAACAATATAAGGGAAAACGAAACTAATTAAGGATGCTAATTTATTTATTAGGTTGTTCGGAAAGTAATTTCGTTTTTTCCTGACAAAGGATTTAATTGCATTTTTCGCACCCAATTTCATACTTAAACCGCAAAATCATTTTATGTTTTAAGAGCTGATATAGCAAGGCTTGAGTGTGAAAAAGTGCAGCTGATTCTTCGCAGTAGTTTTTGGATGGTGCCCTTTTAAATATGGAGAGCAATAAACAGCATTTTCGTCATTTTTTTCTTTTTTGCTATAAAAGGTAAAAATGCTGTTCAAGCCAGAAATAAATTAGCCAATATGTGTGGAGAAGATGTGTTAACAGTACATCAGTACCAGAACTGATTTGCAAAATTTTTCCTTCAAATGAGGAGGCCGAAAACCACCTCGATAAGTTTTTTTTTACAGCAAATACCAAAACTTTTATGAGCGTGTAATCATGTTACTACCAAAAATATGGCAAAAGGTATTAGACCAGAATGGCAATTTTATAATTTAATAAATAATTTATTCATTAAACGAAAATTTCTTTTCATTTTGACAAAAAAATACGAAATGACTTTCCGAACAACCCAATAGATTCATCTGTGTTTTAATTGTAGCTGCATTTGCGCTCACAAAATGCAAGGATAGTTTTTTCAATTGTTTTTGATTTCTAAACTTTAATCTTGTTCAAATTCCGAAATAATGTTTAGTTTCGATTGAAAAAGTCTTCAGGCTGGATTCTTTCTATTTCTTGTAATTTTGATTCTACTGTATTCCTTTTAACTTGGCTTATTCCAATTCATCTGTATTTTAGTTGTAGCAGCATTAGCTCTCACTAAATACAATGATGTGTTTTTTAATAGTTTTTTAAAGTTTTAATCTTGACAGAATCTGAAATAACTTTTAATTTCAATTCCAATTTTTAGTTCTGTTTCCATAATTAATTTCGTTTCCTCTTAAATTGCTAATTTTATACATAGATATATATAAATTAGCAATATATTGGTTACCTATATTGATGACTTTCCTGAAAAAATGAACGGAATTTAATCACACACATTTTTTTAAAAAAATTATTAATCTTTTCCTATCTGCTCTTATGGCGGCAATGTTATATAGCGTCATCTCGTAAATTTTTGTAGCACTTACATTGTTGCCATATGATGATAACCTACTGCTATCTCAAAATTTTGCAAGAGGATGCTATGTGATATTATTTGAGTAAGGCTTCGCCTGACTTTGATCTAACAGAAAAAATGCAATTATTTCGTTAACCAATCAGTTTTCCGTGAAAGTAACATTATAACGTTCCTAATTATTTTTTCACATAAAATGCGATTTTTAAAAAACCTGCCGAATGAAGTTTGGTTTTCCAGGTACTTCTTCTTGTATGCAGCTGACCACCTCGCCACCACTGAACGTAGCAGTATCGATAGGATTTGGTTTTCCAGGGAAAAGGAACTTACGATCACTTGATAATATTTATCTGAAATCAATTAAGAACATTTCTTCTAAAATTAACTGAATCAAATTCAGATAATTTTGTTTCGTAATTTCAATTTTACACAATGCTTTGCTTTTTTCAGTAATAAATTCAAACTTTATTATTTAAAAAAAAACATCTGAAAAATTTGAATAATTATCAAGAATTATCTGGCTTTTTGTATTATTTATCTTTGTCTAGAGATAAGGCAGGGCATATCTAATGTAGCTTATCTGACTCAATATAAAAAATTTCCTAAAGAATGAAATTCAAGGTACCAATTATAAACTATAGCACTTATATCATTTTAACGTATTTGCGTTGCGATGTGTTATGCGTTTATATACATTAAGTAGATTCTTTCTAAAACGTGGTATAAAGAGGCACTTGCGTTCTATAGATAATCGAATAGATCACAAGAATTTAATTCAAAGCCATCAAAACTAATCAAGAATTTCATTCAAGTCATCAAAATTTAATTCAAAAATCAATCGAATTAAATTTTGATGACAAGTTTTCCTTATTTCAATTTTGCTTTTAATGTGACAAATTCAAATTTTACTATTATGAGACGAAAACATCTGAAAAATTTGAATAATTATCAAAAATCATCTGACTTTTTGTCATTTGTTTTTGTCTATAGATAAGGCAAAGCATATCAAATGTAGCTTATCTGACTCAATATATAAACTTTCAAAAAGAATAAAATTCAAGGTACTAATTACAATCTATAGTGCTTATATCATTTTAACATAGTTGCGTTCCGAAGACACCTACTCACTTTTCAACGAAACCGGTCACCGTCTAAAATAAATGACTGTATCTTATTTACAAGATTTCTACTAATTAGGGATTCATTTGACATAACTTAGACTTCGCTGTAAAGTAATTAATTAAGAAAATGGGCCTGGAAACGCCATGAAAGAGTAAAGGAAACAAGAAGAACAAGTCGTTGATATCTTGGCAAACACCTGTTAGGGAGATAATCATGAATGAAATCAGTTTTTAGGTAGTTTTTTCGTTTTTATGAATAAATCACATCCAACCCACTAAAGCGACTGATGGCTAAGTTGAGATAAAGGTAATGTATGTTCGATGTCGAGCACATTTGTCCTTTTTTTTTCCCTTCCCCAGAAAAATCGTGA
Organism: Argiope trifasciata; assembly: GCA_026543055.1. NCBI lineage: Eukaryota > Metazoa > Arthropoda > Arachnida > Araneae > Araneidae > Argiope > Argiope trifasciata. The sequence continues at coordinate 3,514 of JAPMOQ010051519.1, forward strand.
GGGTTGCTGAACTAAGGACAACCGTAAGGGCAAATGAAATATACCCCCATACGGGCGAAAACTGGCAAATATTCTTCTTCTTTTAATGAATTTTGTAGATAAGGACCCATTTAAAAAACATGCTTCGACAGAATATGTTCGCAGACAGTCATAAATCATTTATGATGTATACAGCTACTTTCAAGAAATACGAAGGATATTTGAATTTGCATTCTATTTGGGTTTTTGTATAAGAAATACTTAAATAGGATGCATGATGGCGGTATAAATCTTAAGAAGTTTACAGACAAAAGTTTCTTAAAGAAGTTTCCTAAAAATTTACAGGCAAAATATTCATTCAGTAAAGCTCTTTAGAGAGTAAATCAATCTACTTTGGAAAATATTTTTAAATAAAAAAAATGGAAGTGAGGATGTGTAAGGAATGTAATTTAAGAACTTTACTGATAAAACATTAAAAAAAATCAACATTGGAGTAATTCAAAAGAAAAATGCATAAATTTGAAAAATTTAAGATATTTTCTAAGTGCATTGTGTAAAAGCTTCTATGGAATCAACGTACGATGTGAAGAATAAGAAAATTTCAGAAATTTCATTTTTCAAATATTGTTCAGAAGAAAAATACATTTTAAAGAGTTTCTTCCCTTTTTGAAAGGTTTACCAACCTCTGAAATTAAGGTTTTGGTGATTCGTTTTTTCTCTATTCTTATAAAAAGTTAAGACAGAGAATTAAAAAATTTTTAATTGTAGCAAAGAAAATTCTCTTTTTTTTTCTCGTTTTATAAATCATCTTGAAAGAATATATCTATATAGAATATTTCAAGTGAAAAAGAAATTCTGTAAATTATTGTAAATTATGTATCTTTAAATTCTGTGATTAATTCTGTAAATTATTGTAAATTATGTATCTTTAAATTCTGTAATTAATTCTGTAAATTGCTGTAAATTATTGTATTGTGTATTACTTACCTATCAGCTATTGCATTGATACATAATTTATTAATTTTTTCGGCGAGCAAATATTACCAATGTTATTTATGTAGATAAAATAATATTGGTAATATTTGTCTGAAGTTCGGCACATATTTTATTTATAATATTTTCTAGGGAATTAATCAAATTTCGTGTGAAAATGAATGCGTTTTAAAAATAAAAAAAATTTAAGATTTAAAAAATTGCTTTTAAAAAAAAGTGTCATTTAGTACTAAAACTTCTAGACTTTGTAAATGATTCATTAATTCTTACCTCTAATAATAACGAACGTGAATGTATGTGTGAACATGAATATATATATGTGTGTGTGTTAACATGAAAATATATGTATGTCAGTTACAGGTTTGTATACTTTCTAAATTTGGCACATATATACTTTAGATAGTGAGTGCATTTTTTGAAAATTTTTAATTAGAATTTTAATTAATTAATAATCAAGCTGAAATTTTAAAGAAATTTTTAAGCTGGTTTTTTCGAGATTATCTCAGAAAATATTATTGCACAAAAGTGAAAATTTTGTTCAAAATTTAAAGAAACATCTTGTTTGTAAAGCTTACAAGCCTGATAAAAAATTAAGTTATAACACCACAAAATTTACAAGATAGATGAACTCCACTTATACATATTTAATGGAGCCATGACATCATAGGATTGGTCTCCATTACAGAGTTTCATGTACACAATGAGGGAACCTTACATATGCAAAAGTAACATGTCTTTAATGCCTGGAAATTTCATGGTGCCACGAATATACAGTTATATCAAAACAGTTTCACTGAAATTAGAGATAACCAATAACTAGTTGATTTTCTTTAGCCAACCTTGCCTTTGGCAAACTGCTGTGAGGAACCAGCTACAAGTATAAGACAAAAGAATAGGAACACTCATTTAAAAATGAATTGTCCTCTGACGGTCTAATAAAAAGTTGTATTGTGTCACAACATAGTGGTGGTGAAAAGGGAGGTACATGTCAAGCATTTGGAGGTGTGAGAGTTTGCAAGAGAAAACTGTGTACCTAGCAAAGTGTGATCACCCCGATGTGAAAAAAGGTATGATGGGGCTCGCCTCGTTAGAGTGTCCTTGTCCAGAACAGCCAAGCTTGTGGGTGTTTCAAAGACCACTGTGTCAAGAGCTATGACAGCCTACACAAACCAATAACTAAGGTAAGGTGAAACCAACCTGGGTAAGGTTTCTGTGATTCACAACAGTGGTCAAAAATTGAAGTAGGAGTGTGATAGATGGGTGTTGATGAGGATAGTCGCCGAAATCGCCAGACTACACTGCCGCAAATAATGTACGAAATGAATACTCATCTTTAGAGCCCCGTATCCATGAAAACTATACAACAAGAATTGTACTGTGAACATTCATGGCAAAGTAGCTATTCCAAAACCATTAGTTTCGACGCAGAATGCTATAAAGACACCAGAATGGTGCCCAGACAACCTAAATTGGACACAACTGCAATGAAAACAAGCCATATGGTCTGATGAATCCTAATTTACATAATTTTAGATCACCAAACTTGTATTCGTCTAGTGAACACCAGCAGAAGCATTTCATGTTGGCTGCCTGGTTCCTACAGTGTAACATGGAAGGGGTTCTGTGTTGGTGTGGGGTGCAATATCTTCAAGTGGATTTTGGCCTCTATTTGTCTTGAGGGGGATGATAACAGATTACCATTATTGAAGTATTCTCGCAGATCATCTTCACCCTATGGTTCAAACTCTCTTTCTGGGAGAATGGCCTATGTTCCAAGATGACAACGTCCCAGTTTACACGCCTCATAGTGTTCAAAGCGTGATGATAAAATAGAGCATCTTACGTAGTATCATTAGTTCCTTTATATCAATATCATTAAGCCTTTGTAAGTTTTTTTTAGAACGTTTTCTTCACATACACTATCTGAACTCAAGATGGTCCTGCATGAAGAATGAAGAGGGATTCCGATGAACATTGTTTAAGACCTTTATTTGTCAATTCTACATCGAATGTAAGCTGTCATCCAAACCAAAGGTGGCCCAACCCCTTGCTAATTAAAAATCTTCACTTTTCCACTGGTGTTCCTAATTTTTGTCCTATACCTGTAGTTGTTAAAGGCAAACTAGTAAAAATGTATTGAAAATGAAGTTTCAAAGCAATGTGAAGACAGGAACCAGATATTTACAATTTTCATAGCACTATGATGTCATAAAAGATTTTATTTTAGTTCAAATGACTAATTCAAATGCACAATAGGCAGATAAGACTATTAAAATAATATGACTTTAATGTCTGACAGTTTGACGCAATCTTGAACATAAATCTATGGCAAAGGGATTTGAGCGAAATTAAATACAACTATCCTCTCCGGCAGAATAATTATTCACCAAAGGCAGCTAACGATTAATAAACATAAACAAATAAAAAGAAAACCTTCCTCCACAATAATGTACATTGTATCGATACAAAATGTTTAGAATGGTAACATATCAGAGTTTATACCATAAGTATCATAAGTTTTCTCCCCATTTTGTCTCTTATTACTTATGCAGTATGTAGTCTCACGTTGCCATGATAAAAACAACCCCTCGTTGGTTCATTAATTTTTCCCCATACCATAAAATTTCCCCCCATTTCTAATAAGAAACGAATACACAATATTTACTGTTTATGATGCTATTTACCAAATTCCTACTATTAGTTCCCACTCTCTCTTTATATATATATACTAGCCGCCTTTGGCGACCAGCTGGTTCGCCATGAGTAATGCGTTCTAAAATTTTCAATTAAATCACATATTCATTAGCCTTGAAGTAATTCCGGGCATTTATTGGCCTGAAATTAATATTTTCTTTAAGATGATGGACGGAAAGTTCTAAAAGAACCCGTTTTCTTGATAATATTCTTTAATTTTATAAATCAGTCAGTTTTAATTATTGGTTATGCTTCCAAAATATTAAAAATGTATTTTTCGGTGATGTTGCCGAAATATTAAATATGTTTTTTGAAAGAAAGCGAAAAAAAAATATTAAATTAATGATACAGATATTGCAAACGATTATAGAAATATGCTATAAGGTCGGGAGTTCAATGCATATCCTGTCTAAATTCAATCAGGTTTACCGTAAATAAATAAGATTTATTGAATTAATCATTTAGATATTGCAAACGATAATAGAATTTACGATGATATTTTTTTTTATTATTTGAACTTCCGTCATTGTTTTCTTTTCTTTTATCCGGTCACGTGATTAAAAAAACATAGTTAAAATATTTCTTTAAAAATTCGTTAAAAATAGAGGCTTAAGTTATACATTAAAAAACTGATACCATTAGAAAGCTAATTTTTTAATCTTTAAATTGATGTAAAAATCATGTTTGTGCGATAATATTTTCGGAAGTTATAGCGGAAAAACGTCGAAATTTCGGTTAAATTTTAATTAATTCAAATTCTAATTAAAAATTCGAAAAAAGGGCTCCGAGGTGCACATTCCGGACCTCCAAGGTATACATATACCAAATTTGGTAGCTGTAGGTCCAACGGTCTGGCCTGTAGAGCGCCAACACACACACACACACACACACATTGAGCTTTATTATAAGTATAGATTTACTTATATATCTTGTTATAATTTTAAATCGTTAATAAAACACTTTTTATTCATCGACGAGTTCAAACACATTTTTTTTAACTTGAAGTTGATGACACCTGATGTTAATACAATTTTTTTTCAGCTATTAATTCATTAATTAAATTTTTCCAGTAATTTCTATTTGGTCGCCAAAGTCACCAAGTCCTAATATTGCTGGTATCTCTAAGTAGGAATTGAATTTTAAAAAGAAATATATTGTTTGTTTTGTTATATAAGAACCCTTTTGCTCTATTATCTTCTTCCATTGGTCAGGAAGGCTCCTTATGCCTTCTTTCAAAAATTGTCGTGCTTTGGGAAAGAAATAATCCTCGAGATGCGGTTTTATTTCGTAGATGGATTTAAAACGTTTATCCCAAAAATAATTTTTTAAGGACAGAGATAATCAGAGGGAGCGAGATATGGAGAGTATGCAAGATGAGGTAAAACATCTGAAAGAGCTTCTCTATTACTAATAATGTTGTATGTGGTCTCGAGTTGTCATCGCCTCGTTGGTTTATTAATTCTGGACATTTTTTTGTTGTTGTTGTGCAGCTTTTAATAGATCCAGTAGATGACAGCATTTTGTAGAATTTATTACTTCACTTTGAGGAAGGAGATCGTAGACAATTACGCTTTTCCCATCCTACCAGATGGACAAAAGAACTTTTTTTTGTAGTGTAATATCGGCCTTGAGACAATTAAAGATTTTTTTTTTTTGTCCTTACACCAATGCGTTTTCTATGCACATTTTCATAAAAGATCTAAGTTTCGTCTCCAATGACAAACATTTGTAATTCCGTAAACTTTGGTTTTTGCTACCCATGTTTGATGCTCTGAATGAAAATCTTAGAAGAGACTGTAGCACAAACGAAATGTTCTTTAAAAGAACTCTGGTACGACTGAAACTGATGACATAGGTGGATAATAGATAAGTCTGCAGGTTTGCACAAGCAGAGCCAGAAAACGCCGATTCATAGAGTGGCGAGAAGGAAGCTTTTGGAAACCCTAATCTATATAAATAAAAATGAATGTTTGTCTGTATGTCTCTTATGCCTTTCTCAATCGATTGCGATGAAACTTGGTCAGCTTAATGTTTGCACATACCAGATGGTTATAGAGATAGTACAATTATCTAGAACTCAATAAAAGATTTCGAATCTCAACCGCATTTATTTACCAAAGATTCATATCCAAATAACTCTCCGAGAAGATAATAGATTCTGTAGAAATTCTAAATACAAGTTAAAGGTTAATACTGTATACTAATGCTATGCAAGTCATTCTTAGAGGTAGAACAGCTATTACAAATTATGCGAGAACAAATTATGAGAGAAAATATTAAAAACAAATTATTACAAATTATGGGAGACCAACACTGGCTTTTTCAATTTTAATTAAATTTTAACGTTTTTTGCATTAACCACCAAAAATATTGCAGTACAAATAATACTGCAACATCTTAATTTTAAAAAATTATCTGTTCAACTATTTAATGATTTTATGATATAAATATATTTTCCATGTTTGATTAATTTTAAAAGAAAATGTTTTTATAACATTTTCTAAATTTATATTTGAGAATTCTGAATAAATATTAATTAATCACGAGATACAATAAATAGTTTCGTTCATTATTATTCTGAAAGAACACAAGTTTAACAATTCTAAAAAAAATGTTCAAATCTAATATATAAAAAGGAATATTTGTTTGTTCGTATTTTACACATTGTCACACCGTTCATCCTATTTCGATAAACCATTGCCAAATTATTGATTAAATTTACTTAATAATACTTTTTTTGGCCGCAGCAATGCACCGGATACCAGCTAATACATTATATAAAATATTTCTCTTTTTACATGTGTGAGCCTGTGATTACTCACATATCGATATCATACACCAACAAAATTTACAACTTGATACAAAATGTGTGAACAATAGGATTTAACCCTTTGCGGTCCTATGTCGAGTGTGGCTCAATATCGCTTTGTGTTCTGCCTCATTCTGTATCAAGTGATGATGATATCATGTCCGTGTTTCCACGGAAAGAGGGTACAGTAGAATCTGACGACAAAGACCCCTGAGCACCCAGAGGGCAGAAGTCTAACTTCTAGAGCATAGGAAGATGACACATACATTCGCTTGAACAACCCCTTTTTGCAGGGGGACACATTCATACAACTCACAGATAGAACACAGAACAACCATGCCCGAACCGGGACTGGAACCTGGGAAGCCCAGATCACTGGGAAGACAGGCTACCCTATGCTAGGATGCCGGCTTTGTATCAAGTTTCACCTGAATATATTTTAGTCTTCGAATACTCGACATAGGACGCACCAGAACGTAAAGCGATGTCGAGTCACACTCGACAAAGGACAGCAAAGGTTTAAAGTCCCATGAAGGAAAAAAAAGATACTATTATCATATCAGATATCTTGAGGGTCACACATATCATTCAAAATATTCTGTTCTTTATGCATATCTATGATTTTAGTGTTGTTCGTGAGTGTTCCTGCTGGGCGTAGAATAAAGGAGGGGGTGACAGTCCTTCTGAGATTATGTATGACGGTGAAACAGGTCTATTCCCTGCGGAGCAGAGGGTCGGGAGAGAGATCTGCAGAGAGGGAGGGTGGATCACGAACTAATTCATTCATTCAGATTGTGGGTAGATAAAGTACGAGCAGAAAGTTGACTGTCAACGTTTTCAATTTTTGTTTCACATAAAAAACGCCCCGCTGACCGAAATTAATGGATGCTCCATGCTTTCAGGCATGCCGAAATTTTTTGGAAAAAAAAAAAAAAAAATGTGATTTTTTTATTTGTATACTTGAACAAAAAAAAATCATAGCATAAAAGTTCAAAAGTATTTTTATTTGATTTTATATTACATAAAAAGGAATTCAAGGTGTGTCAAAAGAAAAGGTGAAATAAAAAGGTTGTAAATTTTAGATAGATTTAATTCTAAAATGGTTGCAAACTTAATTTCAAAAGGGTTATAAATTCAATTTTAAGATGCTTATAAGCTTAATTTTAAAATGCTTATAAATTTAATTTAAAAATATTATTATTATTTTGCTAAAATTTCATGATGATTTAATATATAATGCTGATAATGCTAGAAATATTTATAATAATTAAAATTTAAGGAATCCTAATATCGGAAAATTTCACTTATGGATTATCTGAACGCTTTGTTTCCAGTATCAATTTTGACTTCAATTGATGGATTCATACATTTTTTTTTCTTTCCCGGATTTTATCACGGGATTTCACAATAAAATTGAATTTTGTTTATCGGTATGTTGAATTGTTTATTATATTTATTTCAATGGAGATAAAACACAATAACTGCATTTATTGCAGCAGCCTTTTTTTTTTTCTCTTTATTTTTGGAGAACTGAATTTAAAGTAAGTGGGTAATTCTCAGATTGGAACTTAGTTAGAAAATTAATTTTTAAGGCGGGGGATATGAGGAGTGCGATCAATAGAAAATATTCGAACTTGAGACCAAAAGACGTGCTAAGTAATGTGCTAAAACGTCGCATTGTACTATACTTGATCGAAGTATATAAGTATACTACAAGTATAAGGGAAAAAAGTATATCAAAGTATACTACATCATTTTCAGGAAAAAAAAATTAGCCCATAGGTGGAAATTTTAAAATTATGTATCTTTCGCATTCCCTTTTAAATACACTTTCAAAGTAAACTGATTTAGTTTGCTATTTTTCTGTCTTTGATATAACTATATAACCTTTTTAGTAATAATAGCCCCTATGTCAAAAACTTTCCTTGATAATTAGTTTTTTTTTTTTTTACCACAAAGCAACTTAAAACACAATAATCTAGATTTCACCTGAAGCGATTCTTCAATTTATGGTCGAATTAAAATTACTGTAGTTATAAGTCAATTTTCATTTTTTTAAGAATTAAGTTTAAAATTATTATCACTTCACAAGTTCATTTTAATTCAACCTCTATGTATATATGAATAAAAGAGACAACTTAAAAACATTTCTAATATAGTACTTTTGTAATAAGCTATATTAATTTATATTAGTATCAATTTTGTTGTATATTATCGGTATCAATGTATGAATCAATTACTTTTTTCTAAAAAAAACCAAGAAAATGTGACTTACACCACTATGACTTTAATCCACCCTATGATCTATGATGTATGGTAAGATACAATGCAAAGTGATTATTGATATTCTATACACTGGTACCTGATCTCTTTTCTTACTGGTTTACCTCTGGAATCTCTTTTAGGGAGCACAGTACACTGCCTCGTTGGATTTGATTTTTTTTTCAGCAACAGGAATTGCTATTTGAAAAATTGTTTTCGTCTTCTTGCATCATCACCATTATTTTACTTTTTTCAACGTAACTATTCCTTTTTATACCTTATTAATCCACAAGTAAACGCATACTATACAATAGGCAAAACACGTGCCCATCACGTGTCTCATCAAAGGAACCACGAAACGAACAAAACTTGGCAAATTGCGAATCAAACCTGTATATTTCCTTTCATTTCTTCCAGGCCTAGTAGAACTATGAAAATCTTACTGAAAAATTCTGTTTCGCCTGAGTTTTCTAGAGATAATAATTAACTTCACTATATCATTACCCTGAAAAAACTCGGGATAATCAGACAAGCAGTTAGGAGAACCTTCTTAAACAGGGATTAAATCACTTGTTACATACGTCAATGCATTGTTCAAAGTAGTGCCATAATCACAAAACCTGGTCAAACAAGTGGAAAGCAGTTACATGATCAGACGAATCATCTTTTATACTTTTCTCCACAACAAGACAAGAACACATTAGGAGGACTTCTGCGCAAGCATACGATCGTGATTGTCTCCTTCCCATACCACGGAGGTGAATCTGTCATAGTATGGGTAGCTGTATCGTAGTTCTCTGCTAATCCATTCATTAACCTGAAATTAAGGATCACCAAAAAGAAGATAGAGATATTTTAGCTGACCAGGTTCATCCTATGATGTACACTAAGGAGATCCTAAAGGAGATGAAGTTTTCCAGAATGATAATGCTTCTGTTCATGCATTTCTGGATAGTTTGATAAGCTTAACATAATACCATTTAATGCCCCCGGTGCCTACAACACTAAATTATTTAATTAGTTGGATGAGCACAAAATGTAAAGAAGGAAAAGAAAGATTTAAAAAAAAAAACGAAGGGGACGACAAACCATCCAGGTATCTCAACGGTGTCAAATCTTACACGACTGTATTCAATTTCCGGTGAAGTAATAACTGGATGGAGGGAAAAGAATACGTAAATAAATGGTGACTCTGGGTTGAGCTTACAAAGAAATGAGATTATTAACTGAAAAAGAAAAAAATGATAAATTACACTGAGAACATCTGTATGATATGTATCAGCAAATTAACAATCACTGTAGCCAGAAATCTATAGCGTCCGTCTGGGTCCTGTGGTTTTGTTTTCCTTTTAAGGGACTTTTAGCACTTTTGAAATTATAATTTCGGCTGATTTTGACTGGCATTTTAGTCTCAGCTACTGTGTAGTCTTGAAGGTATTCACGAATACGGTTTACTATGAAATGGACCTTGCCACTTGAAAGGGTAATCGATGCAACTCTCCTGTACCATTATTCCTCAAGACTTGTTTCTGGCTTTCTCATGTGCCATGAGAGAGTCGGTAAGCATTCAGTGGCATAGTGAATTGAAGATCCTGAAACCATCTTCATTGCTCCATACAGTGCACTGATCTCAATATAATTGAACAGTTTTGGTCTATTTTAGGAGTTCAATCCAAAATCAATATCCTAAATTGGTATATCTTCAGGTACTTTCACAATATCTCCAGGAAGAATAAAATAGTTTTTCTTTTAACACTATTCAGGATTTGTACGATTTTTTTTCCAAGTGAATCCATGCTGCATTATGTTCATATGCCATACGTCATATTAATAAAGATTCTTGTATGAGTTTGTAGTTTTTCAATGTTTTGATAACCATTTATATGTTTGTTTATTTAGTTCTGAAGGCATATCAATGCCTGCCTTTTGAAATAAAAGGACAAATATCTTTAGATTTTTATTATTTAGCTTCATTTTAGTTAAGTAATTTTACAATACTTAGTATTTCTTCGTGCTTGACTCTTCCAACAACCTTTATATCGTACTTTTTTTTCTTAATCTCTCCTTATAGATGTTTTATATGCTATGTATACGGAATTTTTAAGTTTGTTTTCTCAACATTGCTTCATCTGACCATATTGACTGTTGCAAATTTACTTGTGTAGAATATGAGTATCACTTTCTCACCCACCTCTTTAGACTAATCTTTCTCTACCTTAAGAAACTGACTGATTGTTTTACTTCGCTGTAGGAATTGAAAATGAAAGCAATGAATTAGTGGCGCCGACCAAAACAGAATCTTTAGTAACTTGGGAAATCTTTAGTTACCTGTGGTTACCTTTCTGGCTTCTTCATCAAAAGTCATCTATAAGATGAAGTTTGAACTTCCCTTTTAGTTCAAAAATTGCTGATTTTCAATTTTAGTTTTTTCGTTGCGATTCCATTTTTTTAAAAAAACAAACCTTTATTTTATATTTATCATAGTTCTCTTAATCTGCTTTCTTCATTTTAATATTTCATTTTACTGTTTGCGAGCTCGTCAAATTCGTAAATTGGTATTTTCGGTAATTTGTCCTTTATAGCGTTTTTAACAAAACATTTATGGCCACGGTAGCCGGGTTGGTAGAGCGTCAGTTTCGTAACCGAAAGGTCGCGGGTTCTGTCCTCGTCTTGGCAAAAGACAGCCGTGTTGGCTAATGGCAGTTGGGGCATGTTAAATATGTCGAGATTGCAAAGTCCTCCAAGTTCCCATAACAAAACGATACCTCTGGGGGTACTGAATCAGGGATGATTCGGTCTCTGATTTGGATCTAAATTCCGACTTGCTGATGGATGAATGAGTGTCTGAACGAATTCGACCACCCCCTAAAAAGGGTTGTGTCCTGTGTGAGCTAGAAGTCGGACTTCTGCCCTCTGGGTGCTCAGGGTTCTTTACCCTCAGAAGCTACTGCACCCCCTTTCCGTGAAAAACACGGACACGACAACAACCACAAAACATTTTAAGTTTGAAGTTTTATTAATTAGATATTTTATTGTTTTATTCTATAAGATCTATTCATTATTTTATGCATGTATCTAAATTTCTGTCAGACCCGCAAAATTTAAGCTTTAAAATGAAGCGGAAATAATTTAAATTTAACAAATACACATTTTTTTTGGTGATATCAAATATATTTAAAAAAAAATGTGAGTACTGAAAACAGAATTAATTAGTCTTGAAGTCTTATGTGTTCTATAGAATATTTTTTAATTTACCAATATCTCAAACATTTCTCAGATTCATCATGTAATTCAAATTTCAGTTTTAGTTTTAAAAGATTTCCAATAACAATTTTTAATATTTTATTCTTGTTTTTGTTTCAGTCATTTTGATTTTGTGATCCTAAAAAATCCATTTAATGAAATATCCTTGACGTTTCATCTTTTAAATAATTATTTTTTGGGGTAAAAAAAACGCTTCTATTTTTTACCACCAAGTTTTATCGTTTTGTGACACTTTAGCATCAACTACTTTAAAACAATCGACTATTTCGCAATTTAGTTTAACCAACCTTGATTTCATTCTGGACGTTGATTGGCATATCTTCTTTGAGAGATCGATTGTGCAATTTAAAATTGGGCGTATTTATAAGATAATAATATTTAAATTATGAAAACTCACCGAGTTTTAGTCGCAAAAGAGAAACATTCTTTTTAATTTTAGTGTTTCAAGAATATTTTAGTATATATGACTCACAAGATCAAAAGTTTGTATAAAAATGTAAAATTCGTTATTCATCCAAAACATTTATTGTCTCAAATTGCATAATAAGTTAGTATTTTTTATTTCATTTAAGCAATTTCCCGATTAGTGTATATTCGCAATGTTAACAAGTTAAACGATACATATATATATGCACCATGATTACTTAAATATTTTACAATTTCAGAATAATAGAATAATAATAAATATACTTTAAAAGTATACAGAAATATTTTTGTATAATTATATCTCAAGAAAACATTATGTTTCTGTTTATTTCATGAAAGGCTTTATGTACAGAAAATTAGACCTACTTTTAGGGTTAGTTTGTAGTAAGTGTTATTTTTTGCTTTTTGTAAAATTTTAAAGTAAGTCTTATCTATGCTTTTGTCAGCAAGATGTCAATCATAGATAAAAACCATTTTCCTCCATGTCTGCGTAACCTGCTTTGTAGGTTAAATTTCATTTTTATTTTGTGCGAAAATATTTAATGGGAGATATAATTAAAAGATTTTTTTATCCATTAAATTTTTTTATTTATATATTAAAAGATAAAAAGATGGTATTATTGAAAAAATTTTTAAATTTTAAGGTGGCGTGAAAATATTTTTTATATTTTAGACTTTTGTCCTTGGAGAACACCGCAATGTCGCTCAATTTTTATTTAAAATTTAAATGAATGCTTCAGAAAATACATATATCCAAACTTTGGAAGATCTAGGTCAAATGATATAGCTTATAGAATGCTAGAACACACACACATATACACACAAACTCACATTTATCTTTATTTTAAGTAAAAGTAAAGATTTAAAAATATTTTTTTCAGAAAATATTTGTATATTTATAAATATTTACATATTTTGCATAATTATTACAACAGCCTTGCAACCAACTTCAGTTTTTTTTATTCGAATATACAAGCACATTGAAATATAAAATCTTATAACCTTTCTATTAAATAATAATAATAGTTTTTCCTTTGATTGTGATTACTCTTAAGGCGATACAAGAATGAAGTTTATTCAGTTACATAATTTACAGTTACTCAACTTCTGACACTGATATAATTTCAAACGATTTATACTGAAACACATAGCTAATTAATTATTTCCTGATTTTGTATGATGATTTGTTACCGTATGAATCTTCTTTCTTTGAGAATACAGTAAATGATGGTATTTAGTTGCAGATAAAAAAAAAGGAGAGGGGTGGGCTATAACCTGCTTTCAACAAATATCTGAGAATGAGGAATGGTGACAGTACTTGAAATTTGATTGCCTATTACATATTCCAAATGGACATCTGAAGTTCATTTCAAAATATATTCCCAGTAATGCATTGTCTGCGATGTATGAAGCAAAAAATCTGGATTGATTAAAAGTAAAACTACGTATTGGCCATTCAAGAACATTTAGTTTGGCCTTGCTTGAAGTGCGATTTTAACGATTGTTTTAATGAAAATCCCCTTAAATGTCGCCAAAAATCTCTGTAAATGTAAATTATCTTCCAGAATATCTAGGCAACGCTTCAATGCTTGATGATCATTGATGAAGTTTAGATATATTCCCGTATTTGAAGATCACAAATCTGTAAAGGAAGCATAGAGACAAATGAAATGTTTAGAGACAAATTTTAACTGCAGCTGTGTCCCCCAACCCTCTTCCGACTGATTAGTACAGATATTTTTGTTCATGTATTGGTGGCACGATGTCCAGGCATCTGGCTGATCTAGATCACCCTTTTCTTTTATTGTTATCTAGATCATCCTTTTCTTCTTTTGTGATCTAGATCACTTTTTTCTTCTATTTTCATCTAGATCAGCCAGATGCACCGATCAACATTTAGGTTCCTAAGTTATATTTTCGAGTTCATCCCATTTTTTTAAGACTCATGATCAAGTTTCAGAGTAAATTGTCTTTATTTTTTACAATGAATACTATTGCTTCTTCTAGAATAAATTTACTTATCATATACAGAGCGGTTATAGTCTTTACCTGATTAAAAAAATATTACAAAAGAATCATTGAATATACGACTGTAAAATTTTTATTACAAATAAATAGCATTTTTCATTTTTTTAAAAATTGTAATAGATAGTACAACTTATATAGAAATTGAGACTTTACATTCGATTGTTATGAAAAAGATGTTAATGAAAGAACTATTATGTTTTATGCTCCATGAATTCGAATCGGCCGATATTTTTCAATGTTAGTTCTAAAAGACAAGAGAGTAAGCATTGCCAGTAGAAGATACTGGTGCATTCAAAGTTGGAATCACAGATGCTGTGTCTAGACTAGCAGTCAAAATGTTGTGCAACATTTGGCAGTTAGCGGAGTATCCTCTTGACTTTTTTCGATCTACCAAGGGTTCTCACATTGAAATGTACTATGAGTGGTTTTATTGCAACCTTTATAAAGGCCCTCTTAATATATTGAAGAAAAAACATATACCATATAATAATGGGTTTTTTTAAACAGTATAATTTATAATTGGAAAAGACTTGCATACCCAGAAGATTCAAGTTGAGGATCTAAACAATAGTATTTTTTTATATTGATAATTAAGATTAATTTAATGTTGTCTAATACAAAACTGTAGGATGAATGTTGATGCTCATAAGACCTATTTCCTTGCTCCTCCTTTATCATCATGCTTCCCGGAAAAAGTCCAAAAGTCATCGACAACAACCCACACTTCGACCTTACGCCTCTTACAGGGCTGTAACTTTCATAAAGTCCTTTGTAATACATTGAAGAGGAAACATACGCCAAATAATAATAGTTTTTTTTTTTGCAATATAATTTATAATTAGGAAAAGACTTGCATGTATAAATATTCAAGTTGTGGATCTAAGCAAAAGTGTTTTCTTGAACTGATAATTAAGATTAATTTAGTGTTGTTTAACACAAAACTGTAGGATGAATGTTGATGCTGAAAAGATCTATTTCCTTGCTCTTCCTTTATCATCACGCTTCACGGAAGAAGCCAAAAGTCATCGCCAACAACCCACACTTCGACCTTACCCCTCTTAGGGGGCTGATCATGATATTAGGCGATCAGTTTGTTAATGCAGCGAAAAGCCACGGCATCGATAAGGCAAGGCACAGATTGAAAACAGGGGCCATAATTCTTCATTAGTCCACGTCCCTTATCAGCCTCCCCGGGGATGGAGGACCTTCCGAACATGAAGAGGGACGTCGGAATTCCTGGAGGACCGACTTTTCGGTCTCCAGACCCATTCGGGGTTGCAGGGCCCTTAATGAGAAACGTGAAAGCGACACGCAATAAAGTGTCAGACTAATGCACTGGTTGACGTTTTGGGGACACTGACTGCAAATTTCTTGGGATCCCTCCCCTACTCGCAATTTGGACGCGCTGCCTACATTTGGATTTAATACTTTTTTTCGTTTCTTTTACATACTTTTCTGTTCATAACCATGTCATTCAGATAGACGTACATAAAGTATTAACAGTTGACCTTTCAAACAAGTTTGTCGTTCTACATCAAAATTTGTTTCATTGAATCTGCCATGAGACAAGGAAATATTTTTAGCGCTCTTGTAACCGAATATTTGTATAAAAGTATTGAAATTACGTTTGAATTTGAGCAAAGAACTTCCTCAAATAATTTCGGGATTAAAAAAAAAAAAACGAATAGCAAATTTTTTTACCTCTGTTATTTTTTTTCCCTCATATTATGATCTTATATGTCTAAAAGCTGAATGGAGTACTGTAATTGTTATTTTATTAAATAATATATTTACTATTCTATGTTATTTTATATTTTTTAATGGTTACCATGCCAATAAAATTAATTTTTACACAGTTTCAATGGCTGATTAATATTAAAATACTATAAGCTCTCTTATACTTCTGAGATTGTACAGCTTTGTAATATAAAGGAGAATAAAAAACGGTACAGTCATATCGCTGACTCTCCGAAAGCACACGGATAAAAAAAAGACTGGAGCAGTGGTTGAGTCTTATTGGCTATCACCGGTCATGGTACAACCCTTCCCTAAGGAAGTGTTCCGTCATCGATGGGAGGAACCAGATTCCCATCAGCTTCTCATCCTCATTTCAAATCGGGGGGATTTATTAATGGTATAGAAGGCAATAAATGCCAAATTTTTAAAAAAGTAAAGTCATTCATACTAAATTTATTCATAATTATTAAAAAAAACTTTATTTGTTCAATTTTCTTCCCTCAAAATGCCCTTAAACAAATGGGCAAATAGATAAAAATAAAGCAAATATTTTGTTCCCCTCTAAAATCTACATCTGTTCAATAATTCATGGCTTGTAAAATATTTGAAAATATATGAAATAATAGGGCATATTTATAACAATTAAGTAAGTGTATAATGCAAGCAAAGAAGCCATAAAAATATTATAGAATATTTAATATAATTAATATGAGAAAAGTGAATTACGAGTGTAAGTCGTGCGCACGCACGCATGCATTCATAAAGGAGATTCAAATTTTCGGTCCGAATTAGCATAGTATGGTGAAGTTTTAATTTTAATCTCTTAAAAGAAGTATTACATATCTTTGAAATTCGCTTGTGTATAAACGCAAATATTAAAACAATGAAAAATATAATTGTAAAATGCATTTACAATACTATAAAAGTATTATTATAAATTCCTTGATATAACAACATAAAAACGTGCAGAAAATCCTTGTACTTAAAAATATGGAATTTTTATGGCTATGATTGATTTAAATTCATGCTGTAGTATTCAGGCAAAAAATCTTTGTTGTTAACATATGGAATTTTCATAGAGACGATTGATTCAACTTTATGCTGTAGTATTCATGCAAAAAAAAATTATACTTAAAATAATGGAATTTTTACGGAAATGATTGATTCAACTTTATGCTATATATTCATGAAGAAAATTCTTTTACTTAAAAAGAGGGATTTTTATGGCGATGATTGCTTCAACTTTATGCTGCAATATTCGCTCCGAAAATCCTTATGCTTAAAAGATAGAATTTTTATGGAGATGATTGATTCCACTTTACGCTTTGGTATTAATGCAAAAAATCCTTGTTGTTAAA
Source organism: Argiope trifasciata (assembly GCA_026543055.1). Classification (NCBI taxonomy): domain Eukaryota; kingdom Metazoa; phylum Arthropoda; class Arachnida; order Araneae; family Araneidae; genus Argiope; species Argiope trifasciata. The sequence goes on from JAPMOQ010051519.1 coordinate 21,064, forward strand.
AGATAGATATTTATCAAATAAAATCTATTTTTTTCATAAATGTTTAGTTTTGCTGAAACTTAATTGACAAATAAAAAATCTTAGTATTGAATTTTATTGTATTTTCCTTTTCTTTTCAAACTTTTATTCATTTCATAGACTAATTCAATCACTGGTTATCAAAACTGAAGATGTTTATTTGCAAAAGCCTCAGAGGCCGGTCTTCCCCGTCAAGTCCAGAGGGAGTAAATCTTCTGGGTGGAGGTGTCAATGCACAAATGACGCGTGATGGTGGAAGCCGATGGGGTGTAGATAGTGACTCAATGTCGAGTTAATCCCTGGAGCGAGCGAGCTGCCCCCTGCACGTGGTCGGAAGGTTAGGAACACCCTTCGCACCTCACTTCCCGATCTATCGCTTCATCGAAAGCTGCTTTATCATTTCAACATGCCCGGTAAGTGCTTTGTCGGTTTCGACTTCCATTTTCGCATTATTGTCAAATGAATAGGTTGTATGAAACTTTGCGCTCATGCTGCAGTATAAAGCATGTAGTAGAAGTTTTTTTGCTGTAATAAGAACTAACATTCTAATTGTGTAACTATTTTAAGATTTGATTTTTGTAATTCATCTTATAACAGATTGCGAAATACTTCTATTAACTGTTTATATTCGTGAAGGGTTAAAATTGACCTGTTCATGTAATTTATTTAGCTATCGAAGAAGGTGACATGCCTTATTTTCAGTTCTTGTAAAGTGAAGGATTCCTGGGATATTGAAGCCTACCTAAATGGTTTTTGTTTCTAAAACTTAATCACTAATTTGATACATCTATTTTTTAATAATCAAAAATTTTATTGCTCATTTTACTTCCGATACATTTTTATATGTTGAGAAATATTTAAGTAATATGTGTTATAACTATTTAATAGGATAAAAATGTAAAAAAAAGCAGTAAAGCCATTATATTAATGATTCATAATATCATTGCTATTATTACATTATATCGACCATTATAAATAAAAATGACTCCGAATCAGAATGCTTGTTAAAAAAATTAAACAGTATTATTTTTTAGTTTAACAAGCACTTGTAACAAGCGCTAAAAAAAGTAAATATATAAAAGAATTTATGTCTCTTGAATGGTGAGGCATTCCTAAGCAAATTTAATCTCATTTTCTTTCACCTAAATTATTTGAGGCAAATTGTTATCAAAGAAATTTTATAATATAATGTCGAATTCATTTTGTTGTTGTTGTTCGTTTGTTTCTTAAATCTCCTATCTAAATTATAAGAATCAAAATTTAGTTTGAAAACGTCTTTAAAAGTAAAGATCAAATATTTTATGAAATATATTTTGAATTCTAAATACTTTAAAATAATTAGGTTTTGTAGAAAAAAGTCTTTTAATCTTCAAACGTATTAGACTAATAAATTTTTAAAAAAGGATTGGTACTTATTCAAGGAATGAAATATGAAAATTAAATCATAAAAAGATAAAATTGTACCTATATTTATAAAAAATCATTTAGTCTTCAATCGTTTTAGTCTAATAAATGAAAAAAAAGTTGGTACTTATTCATGATACAAAATATAAAAGTAAAATTATAAAAATATAAAACTGTTCATATATTTTTAAGTTTTTATGAATAGTTTTAGATATGCTTTCTAGTATTCGAAAAGTGATAAAGAATTTTTTTATTTGATAAGTGAAATTGAATAAAACTAAATCTGATCATATCTAATTTGATTGCAAACATAAACAAATTAATCCATTTTAATACAACTCTTTTTTTCGGAGATAAAGTGAAAAAAATTGTGATATAAATTGTCCGATTTTAGTCGCACAATTTCATGTATAATAATAGTTATAATTAATTATTAAAATGTTTCTCATATATTTCAAGCATTCGTATCCGAAAACCACAGCAACCATTGTAATAAAAGCATATTATCGCCAAACAATAATTTGTCAAATCTGATAAAACATGAATGAGTAAAAATAGAAGCACATTCTTTGCCTTGCTACAGTGATGTTTAGTTGTTTTTTTAAATGAAAGCCATTTCACATAACGTCATAATCACATGATAAATATAGCTGTATACAGCATCTGATATCTCATTTTGTCTTTTAGTGCTGTATTATTATTCACTTTCAAGACGTGCAATGGGTTACAAAATTCAATTATTATTAATCGGTGGATTCGAAATTGTTAAAGAGATTATTTAACGGCTAGTAATTCAGCCATTTGACTTTAGAGTACCTGCAACGGAATTAATGACAAATAAAAGTCTCCAAAGATTGGATTCGACTAAAGGAAAAGTTTAAATTAAATACTATTTATTAAGAAGAAATAAATTGAAACTCATGAAGAATAATACGCCAATATGACGGATATACAGATACGGTCATTATAAGACCGAAGATTACCACTGAATCATATTACAAGCATAATGATACAGATTTATAACATGTCTTAATTCTTATATTTGTATATTGGGTTAAATAAGTACCAGATACGAAACCAGAAAATTACTATATACTTAGTGCCAAGTGAAGAGAATTGCTTTAAATAAAGACGCACAATAGCAGGTACAAAATGCAATGCATCATTTTAAATTAAAGTACGAAAGACAAAAAAAATTTGGAATTTAGAACCTTAGTACAGAAATTTCCCAACAAAAATGCATCTTTACTGCAATCAAAATGAGTGGGAAAAAGTCCAATATTGAATTTCATAATCTTTTATATCCCCAAATGCGGTGTAATCATCAAAGTAAGCTATATATCCCATCTTCAAAAAAAAAAAAATCAAAATGAAAATCCATTTATCATAAAATCCCATCCGAGACACATACATGACAGAAATTGCAGGTTGAACTTATCCCACTGTCAGTACAACAAATCCTGACAAATCAGATGATAACCGAAAAGCAACAACATATTACCGTGTCCCAGGAACGCCTTACAAAATTCATCATCCTGCTCAAACGGGGAAATTCATGCGGGCTGGGAGCCTGGATTTCAGAACAAATGGCAAGGTTAAATACGGCACAAACGGACATTGAGGAGTGAATAAAATTCCAATGGTACAGATGGACAAGATAAGGGCAGAAGTATCTCGCACATCAAGACACATGCTTTCGGTCAGTGGAGATAAAACTGTCTTCGAGGACTCTATAACACATTAGCCTCTGCACGCTGGCTGACAATGACAAAAAGCAGATAGTGATCCTTGGATAAAATTTAGGAACTATTGCCGAAATGCATGGCGGGAACACCAGATTTCATGACAAATGCCTGGACAAGGATGCAAGTCGTGCTGCCACCTGACAAATAGACTCGTTTTATAGATAGCCGGAGTTTTCTGGCACAGATATATGGGATGGGTCTGAAGGCTAGATTTGTCCACCCAGATAAAATTGTGGGTTGATAGTGTTTTTTATACATATACATGTTTGGTTGAAACTTACGGTGCTTGATTCTGTTTAGACACATGTTTATACAAATAGTTGCCAGTCTCCCATTTGATTAAATAAGGCGAAGCTTCTTCAGATATGGCCGGCGCTATCTTAAATATTCAAATAAATTGCATGTAAAAGTTGTTTCCAAGTTGCTTTCTTTCATATACTTCACAATTTGCGAGTTGGAACGTAAAAACAAACAAAAAAAAATCGGCTTGATTTACAGCATTGCATTAGAATTTACTGGAAGAATTTAATTTTTTTCAACCTATCTATATAAATAAAAATGAATGTTTGTCTGTATGTCTCTTATGAGCTGCCACACGCTCATCCAACTGCAATGAAACTTTGCAGAGTTATTACTTGCAGTTATTTATTTCTGCTGAAGATGGAAAAACAAACAAACAAAATATTGCTAACTCTAAAGTCTATAATAATAAAGTTTAAAAGAGTAGCTTTTATGTTATTTACTCTTTTCCTTTATAAATCACTCAATTTCAATGAATGTATTCATTTCCAATACGAAAATAAATATTATTCTATCTATCATTCTTAATTAAATAATACAGTTATTTTAAATTCCAAATGATATTTTCAAAATAATTTTTTCTTCTGCAGCAATGCGCCGAGTATCAACTAGTCTATACTTATAATAAAGCTCAATGTGTGTGTGTGTGTGTGTGTGTTGGCGCTCTACAGGCCAGACCGTTGGACCTACAGTTACCAAATTTGGTACATGTATACCTTGGAGGTCGGGAATGAGCACCTTGGAGCCCTTTTTTTGAATTTTTAATTAGAATTTGAATTAATTAAAATTTAAACGAAATTTCGACGTTTTTCCGCTATAACTTCCGAAATTATTATCGGACAAACATGATTTTAACATCAATTTAAAGATTAAAAAAAATAGCTTTCTAATGGTATCAATGTTTTAATGTATAACTCAAGCTTCTATTTTTAACGAAGTTTTAAAGAAATATTTTAGCCATGTTTTTTTAGCACGTGACTGGATAAAATAAAATAAAACAATGCCGGAAGTTCAAATGAAAAAACAAAAACTATAATCGTAAATCAAATCTAAAGAAATACGACTTTCAGCACGTGACTGGATAAAATAAAATAAATATAAAATGTGATATCGTCTATAAAGATAAATGCAAGGCAAAGGATTCAAGAAATCGTTTGCAATATTTATATCATTAATTACATAAATTATATTTATTTACAGTAAACTTGATTGAATTTAGACAGGATATGCATTGAAATCCCGAGTTAATGGCATATTTCTATAATCGCTTGTAATATCTGTATCATTAATTCAATTATTTTTTCCCTTTTTCACTTTCTTTAATAAACATATTTAACATTTTGGAAATATCACCGAAAAAAGCAATTTTAATATTTTGGAAGCATAATGGATAAATTATTAGAGCATTAAACTCAAAAAGTTTTTCCGAATAAAGTTACCGACTCTTTAACTACTAATAGCTGAATCTTTTAACTTAAACTATTTCTTAAATTTTGGCAAAAAAATATATGATTTAATTGGAAATTTTAGAACGCACTACTCATGGCGAACCACTGGTCGCCAAAGGCGGCTAGTAATTAATAAATATACCATTTCTGATTTTTGGACTACGATAGACTTTATTTACTGTAAAAACTAATGCTAGGAATTTTTTATTACTGAAAACAGTCTCCGAAAAAAATATTCAATAAGGCTCTCAGGTTCTATTCTTTGATTGTGGGTTGTCATGCCAACAGAATAAACTTGGAAGAGGGCTTCCAAAATTATGTTTCGCAATTTAAATAGAATCCTGAACATAGAATAGAACTTATTTTCAATTTTCAAATTGAATGATAATTGGATATAAAATTTCAATATTCTGCAATTAGAAATTGATTAAAAATTTTATTAACTTATTATTATCAAATTTATTTGAAGGATTTTTATTGCTAGCTAATGCTCTATGTGCGTTTTTATATATTATCATGTAATTGTATTATTGGAATAGTGAAAAGAATTTAATGCTGAAAGGGCGTATTTTCTGATTCTTTAGAAAGAAAAAGTTGAAAAATTATTGATACTGAATATTATTTGTGTTTCAAATAGTTTCATACTGCCTTCTTCAATTCCTTTATATTTGTTAAAAAGAAAGTTAAAAGAAAGAAAGAAAACTGATAAATAAATAATTTTGTTGAAAATATTTCGTTAAAACTCTTCAAAAACTTTCTTATTTATTAGTTTTTATTTCATTTGTGATAACTTATTGTTCTCTTTAATTAATACATTTTTAACTAAATATCTCAGTTTTTGGACTACGAAAGGAATTATTTAATATTCAGTTTTTTTTTAACTGGGTGATAAAACATTCATTACTTAAAGGCAATAAGGAGATGTTATTACATACGTTCGAAAGTTATATAATTTCAATAAAAATTTTAATTAATTAAACTAAATGATAAAAATAATTTAGATTATACTCCAAAAACGTTATTTTTTCTTAATTATGCATATGTACCATAAAAAAGTCTGAAAATTTTAAAAATTTTACCGAATCAAAGTGAAATATATATTGCATTTAAGTAGCAAAAATTTAAAGTGATAATTTTTATTTACCTACTTACAATTCCTTTTACTTTCCCTTTAATACAATTCTTTTTTTTACTGTCATTATTAAAATGATCTTCGAAAAAATAACTAGAGTAATGTTTGAGAAAATGGTATCATTTAAAAATTATTTCGAAATGGAACTGCAGTGTTTTAGAGATCATTTATGAATGAAATAAAATTTTGAATGTTTTTCATATACATTTCTTTTCATTTAGTATTAGCATAATGAAGAAGGGGAGGGGGAAGGAGAATCAAAAGATTCCCCGATGTTAGTTACAGTGAATACATATTAGTATCAAAGTACTAATTTGCTTATGACCCTTTTTTTTAAAAAAATAGGAAGAAGTTTTGAAAAATTAATACTATTTTTTCTTACAAGAAATTCCGAAAAATTAATACTATTTTTCCTTACAAGAAATTCCGAAAAATTAATACTATTTTTCTTTACAAGAAGTTTTGATAAATTAGTATCGTTTTCCCCTCACAATGCCGCAGTAGATAAAGATTAGAAATTATTGTATTTTAGAAATGGTATGCCATGTCGGAATGACAGATAGAAATTTGTTGTGAATGAAATACTTTTTTGAATCGAGCACCTTTAAGTAAAATAACTATTTTCGAATATGACGCTGAGCTTGCCAACCTATTCTTAAGTATCCAGAACTGAAAAGGAAATATATATCTAAAATCGATCCAATTTAATATGAAGATTGAACTATTGCTTCTGATAAGAGACTCATCATGTCAAAAAATTTGAACGTATACTTATTGAAAATTTGAACATATACTCATTGAAAATTTCTCTACCTTTGGTGAAGATGTAAATTTATCAAAAACTTAGAATTATTCAGCTGGTATTATCTTATCTGCTTACACTCCTTGAAATATTTAGCATTATTTCTGTACTAATTGCTTCGGCCTATTTAAATAGAAAATATCTATTTTTAAAAACATCATTGAAATTCTAATTGCACTCTAGTGATTAAACCACCTATTGTTGTTGCCACCTATTATTGATTGTGCTGGAAGCTCAAAGGAAAAGGGGATAAAGGTTTCTGGAAAATATACAGGAATATTGAATTATTTAATGTTTACAAAGAATATTATTATTATTTTCTTTTTTTGATTTAGAGCCTTCATTGAAACCAGAGACTTTGCTTATGCATCAAATGATTGGATTATGATTTGTTGTAACACACACACACACACACACACACACACACACACACACACACACACA
>JAPMOQ010051533.1:0-13440 GCA_026543055.1 Argiope trifasciata
TTCCATTTTGTCGCCAAAGTCGCCAAATTCGTCGCCAAGTCGCCAAATGGTCGCCAAGTTTGTCGCCAAGCTCTGGGATCATTTCTAAGAGCATCCACAGCATCCAGTAAAGAATACTGTAAAACATTCTTTCCAGTGAAGGAACCAATCATGCTGGGAAGCAGCATCACAGATACGTAACATTCGTAACATTGCCCCCCTCCTAAGGACTGCACGTCCCGGGCAGTACAACCCTCAGTAAGGAGGCTTCTACTTACGGAATACCATATACGCACAGTAAACAATTAAATACACAAAATAACAAAATAATACTCAAAATCACATACACAGTGAATAATTTCAAAATAAATACATGAAACTAATACAATTACAATACTGAAACAACAAAGTAAAGATTTAGAATAGACAAATGAGTAACACGATTTACAAAATAATTATTGACCATGGTCTGAACTTAAAGGATCTTAATCGCCTTGGTCAAGGTAAGGGGCTAGCCTGTTACAGTGTATTACCTTCGGCTTTGAGTGTGGTGATTTCTGTATCCGTACTACTACGTCATTCAATCTTTTAAGGACCGTATAGGGACCTTCCCAGTTGGTCTGCAACTTCGGGGAGAGTCCTTTGCGACGTTTTGGATTCCATAACCACACTTGGTCCCCTTCATGAAAATCGTGTCCCGTCGCTCTCGCGTCGTATCGAGACTTCATCTTCTCTGAAGCCATGCCGATTCTACCCCTGGCCAGATGATGCATCTCGTCCATCCTTGTCTGGAGTTTCTCAATGTATTCCTCGGGCGCCAAGGGAGCATCTGGAGGCCGCCCGAACATTAGATCTGCCGGCAGACGAAGATCACGTCCGAAGAGCATCTGGGATGGGGAATAGCCGGTAGTTTCGTGAACGGCACTTCTGTAGGCAAGTAGGAAAAGAGGCAATTTCTTGTCCCAGTCTTGTTGACTGCTGGAGACCAGAAGAGAGAGGCTATTCAAAATGGTCCTATTGAACCTCTCTACCATGCCGTCTGACTGAGGATGTAGAGCTGTTGTCCGAGTTTTGCTGATGCAGAGTATCTCACACAATTTCCTGCAAACTACAGAATCGAAGTTTCTTCCTTGATCGGAATGCAGTTGTAGTGGAACTCCGTATCTCGAAATCCAGTGTTGAACCAGAGTTTCTGCAACAGTTGTGGCTTCTTGATCGGGAATGGGATAAGCTTCAGGCCATTTAGTGAAGTAGTCCATGACAATCAGGATGTTGTTGTTGCCATCTGATGACCTGGGAAGTGGACCTAGGATGTCAAAAGCTATTCGCTCGAAAGGTGCTCCCACATTATATATCTGCAGTCTTCCTTTAGTTCGTTTTCCCGGACCTTTACGTGCAGCACAGGGATCACATGTGCGACACCACTTCTCCACGTCATTTTTTGCATTGTTCCAGTAGAAGCGCTCTCTAACTTTTTGTAAGGTCTTCGTAACACCAAAATGACCTCCAGTTGGACTGCCATGGAGTTCCTTAAGGACTGCAGATATTCTCGTCTTTGGGAGTAATAACTGCCACCTGAGCGATTTTCCGTTGTCAGATTCCCACTTGCGATACAGTACACCATTTCTCAAATGGAGGGAATCTCAAAGAGCCCAGTAACGTTTCGTTGTAGGATGAAAAGGTGCGATATCTTGCCAGCTGGGCTTTCCGTTTGATGACTCTTTAAATTCTATAATTGGTTTTATTTCAGGATCAGCTAGTTGCTCTTTTCGGATGCTCTCGTCACTCCATGGGTCTAATTCCAATTTTGATGGAGTTACAACTTGGCGAATTACAGGACCTACCAAGCCAAATTTCTGCTCAACCCTAGAACAGTATTTGCAATTCTCTGAACAGGGTCTTCTCGAAAGAGCATCTGCGTTTCCATGAGCTGATCCTTTCCTGTGGCGAATTTCTATGTCGTATTCCTGAAGTCTTTGTATCCACCTGGCTATTTGACCTTCTGGATTTTTAAAATTCAGTAGCCAGGTTAATGAAGCATGGTCGGTACGAAGCAGAAACCTTCGACCGTAGAGGTAAGGATGGAAGTTCGCTACGGCTTTTACGATAGCAAGAAGTTCCTTCCTGGTCACACAATAATTCCTTTCCGGTTTGGACAGACACTTACTGAAATAGGCAATGACGCGCTCCTGCCCATCTATTTCTTGGGACAGCACAGCTTCGATGCTTTCCTGGCTTGCATCCGTATCCAGAATAAATTGTTTTCCAACTTCAGGATATGCCAAAACTGGAGCAGATGTTAGGGCGTCTTTGAGCTTGTTAAAGGCGTTCTCACACTCGTCAGTCCAGATGAATTTCTGCCTCGCCTCGGTCAGCTTATGGAGTGGTCTAGCAATTGTTGAAAAGTTCTTCACAAATTTCCTATAATACGTGCATAAACCTAAGAACCTTCGAAGTTGGTGAGCATCCGTTGGGCATTTCCAGTCTTTCACGGCCGATATTTTATCCGGGTCTGTTCGAACACCTTTTGCCGAAATAATATGCCCAAGATAAGCGACTTCCCGTCTAAATAGGTGGCACTTGGAGGGACTTAACTTCAGGTTAGCTTCCTTTAGTCTTTGTAGTACACGCCTAATGTTTTGAAGATGTTCTTCGAAAGAACGCCCCATGATGATGATGTCATCGAGGTAAACTAGGCAAGCTTCGTAAGAGAGCCCTCCAATAACCGTTTCCATAAGGCGTTCAAATGTTGCCGGCGCATTGCACAAGCCAAAAGGCATAACCTTAAACTGCCATAGTCCCTGTCCTGTGGTGAAAGCCGTCTTCTCTTTATCTTCAGGATGGATTTCTACTTGCCAATACCCGCTCTTAAGATCCAGGGTCGAAAACCAGGTATTGCCAGCAAGGGTATCAAGCGTATCATCTATCCTTGGCAAAGGATAGCTGTCCTTGGTAACATCATTTAACCGGCGGTAGTCCACACAAAATCTAGTAGAGCCATCTTTCTTCCTCACTAAGACGATGGGGGATGCCCAAGGACTTGATGACGGCTCAATGATGTCATTTACTCGCATTTCCTGAATTAGTGTTTTGACTTCTTCTTGCTTAGCGATAGGTAGTCGTCTGGAGTGCTGCCTTATAGGAGGGTGATCTCCCGTATCAATTCGGTGTTTTACTAGTTTAGTCCTTCCAAAATCCTCAGATGTTCGAGAAAATAGGTCTTGGAATTCTTTTACCAACTCTCCAGCAGCACACCTCTGGCTTTCATCCAAATCAGTATCCTTCAGCAATTCTCGGACTAAATCGTCTGAAGAAACGTCCTGACTATTGCACTTTCGATCTACGCAAGTGACTGGAGCACAAGCTGCTAGCACCTGTCCTTTCCGGATAATTTTTGTCTTATTACTGATGTTAGCCACTCTCACTGGAATAACTGGCTTTGAAAGGTCCACTACCGAAGAAGCTACCAGCACTCCTTCTCTGGGACTGCCTATGCCAGGATAGTCCATTATACCAAATCGGAATTTTCGGTTATCTGCTATCAAACCGGGTATTACACATTCAGTCCTTGGCGATAAGGATATGTCAATTTTGTCTATTATTTCCTGGCTGGATTCAAGTTCAGCTCGTAGTCCAAAAAGAGTTATGTCTTCAAATTTTGAAAACATTTTACTATTTCCAAAATCCAGTTTAACCCTTTGAACGTCGCCTGTCTTCCTTAAGAATGTTCTTAAAACGGCGGTAGTCAAAATAAAGGTTGAACACAATTTGCAAGAAAAGAAACTGGCAAAACGTTCGTAAACCGGCCTGGTAGTTTTTGCTTTCCCCCGACCAAAACAACAGGGGGTAAACTTTCCCTGTCTCGAATCGCACTTCCCCCTAAACACCGGGACTTTTGAATAGAACAGAGATCAATCAAGTAATAAATGTGTCACCATAGGTTCATGGCCTTGCGACTTTTCCCAACTAAGAATTTGGCTTTCGCTCTGAGAACTGGTTTTCTCTCAATCTAAAGTGTTTGCAGAAAATAGAATCTGTTCAAAAATAAAAAAATCCTGCAGTATGATTCTATAAATTTTTAAAAGAAATAGAAACAGCTGTTTAATAAATGATTTAGAGGAATTATCATTCATCTAACTGCATATAAATTTTTACTGGCATTCAGAGAATTTGACTTTAGTGTCTTCTTATTTTTAGTTTTAAATTAATTTATCGGTTTATTCAGTATTCGAAATGAAAATGTCATGATATACAGATATATATAAATGAATGAATATATTGTTCTCTGATTAAAATAGATTATAAAACATTCCTTAATAATAATTTAAAAATATGTTATGTTAATAATGCTACGTTCATTTTCGAAAACATGATCTGTTAATGAAAATGTTTAAATAAAAATTTGTACGATTTATTTTTTCTTCAGATTTTTGCTTTCCATTCCATTTTTTTAAGTTCTGAAAATAGTGAAATGATCTTTTGTCAATGTATACTAGGTGAATATTTTTATTGATATTGTGTTTATAAAAATATTATAAACTTAAAATTTTTTGATTTACTATCTTATTTTAAAATAATTAAAATAATAAGTTGAGATAACGTTTTCAAAGTTAAATTTAATACAGAAATAAGGAAACATATTAATGCAATCTATTTACTAACAAAGCTTACATCTAATAAAAATTATCATTTCATTCATATTTTTAGTTGCGAATATTTTATCCTTTCGATTTTTTTATGTTGTAACAAATCGTGATAAATCACAAATCTTATTTCTAATCTTGTCACAAATCGTGATAAAAAAAATGACTCGTAGTCAGCGCTGGAATATTTTCATAAATCCATGCACTTTTCTACCAGCAAATATTACAAAAAACTTTTCCTTAATTTAACTCCATCAATTAAAATCAAATTTTCAACTACACCATTTTATTAAGTTGCAACAGTATGTTTTTTTGTGATCATTCGTAACTTGTGAAATTTCGTTATAAAAATGAGAAAACTGCATGTATCGAACAATTAAGAATTATTCATATTAGACCGCTGTTTCCAAGCACTTCATGTTTGAAAAATTTAAACGAAATTCTCTAGCAGCATTTATAAGATATTTAATGCATGTGAATTCCAAAAGAAGGATGCACAATAAAATAAAATAAAAATAATTTAGAGTAAGTAATTATAATTTCGACAATGTTTAAAACCCTTGAGTGAAAAATAAGGTTTTTATTTCATTGTATCAATAAAAATCCTTGCTAAAAAAATTTTCACATTAATTAAAATAAAACTATTATAGATATTAATGTATCTGTAATATTTTTGCCAAGTTATGTAGGAGGGACAGTTCTTCAATTAAAGGATCTTATCCTCCTGCCACGAAAATTGGATAGGATTACAGTGGATTAACAACGGCATTACATATTAAGATTAATTAGAAGATCGTGAAGATTGTGACAAATCAGAAATAATATTATATAGTGTGTGTGTAACATAAACAGAAAAATAGGGAAGCGTGAATTTTTATTCATAGAATTAATTGACAAAGACTGGAACGGAGGATCATATTGATGTGGTGAAGCAGCTTTAGTTCAGTTTAGTTATATTTACGTCCCGTTTTGAAGCAACACTAGGGCTAGTTTAAGATGGACCTCGTAATACTGAGCCACTGTCAGATGACGGGGACGACACCTGAACTGGAAACCCCCTTTCCAAACTTTCACACCACACCAGCGGGAGGGGTATTAAATTAGCAAGTGATTGGTTAGTTATCTAGTCACAGATTACTCTTCGGGGTTTATAATGTAAAAGTCTTCTTATCATCTGAAACTATTTTTCATCAAAACAAAAATCATATTCACAAATAATTTTTAAAAATCCAAAAGCTAATATTTTCGTAAATTATTAGTTTTTAAAACATGGTAAAAATTTGAATTGCAATTTTCCAGTGGTAGTTCGAAGGAAAGTAAATTAATTAATTTGAAATTTGTATATTGATTTATCAAATTTAAGTACATTTTTCATCAATATATTTCATTATGGTAGTGAAAATAAATCGTCTTAATGGCTGCTTCTATCATTTAAACCTAATTTTTTCCATTCTTGATGCCAAGATATGATCTAACTTATTCTTTAATGTTGAGTATATTTCAATGGTATGCTTTCGTTAAAAATTTTGTTATATTTAATATAAAGTTCAAGCGAAGAATCAAGCATTGATGAAAATTTTTCATCTCAATTTTGAAAATGGCTATTAGGAGGGGCCTTAGGATGTGAGTTAGAAATGAATTTCTTACAGGAAACAATTTTTCTATTGGAATCAGTCTTCAGAAGTGTTTGATTAATAGCCGAATTTCAACCAGTAAATAAACAAATTTAGTAAGAAAACACGCTTGCATTGTATTAGTGAACAGATGAATCGATTTTTTATTTTACTTTTTAGTTATTAATTATTATTAAATATATTCAGATTTACTTAAAATGTAAAGAAAAATTTAATTAGATAGATATGAAAATCAACAATATTAGAGCATACACTTTGATTGACCTAAAATCTAAAACTGAGTAAAAAGCGAAGCATAAAATTGTTTTATACATTATTGCCTTAGTTCTCCCATTAATTTTATAAAAAGTATAGTACTTTCAAGAGTGATAAATTAATCTTTTGAATCCAAGAATTATAGTTTTCGAGAATGGTCTCCGAACATCCTTTAAGAGTTCATTTATGTCTTGTTGAATGCTCAATAAGAGAAAATATCCTCCCTTTAAATGCAAGATTCGTATTTCTATTGAACAATCGGCCTGGCGCATGTTTTATATTACCCATTTTTAGACACAAATTTTTCTTGAATAGGTTTTTGTCGGCAGATGTAACGCTGCTCTGTGTTACGTAGCTTCGATAGCTTTCAGCACTTAGCGACATTTTACTGCTTGATTGGATCGTAAAATTTCCATTAACAATGCGGACGTTGAAAGAGTATTTTCACACAGAGAAATTCATTCACTTTCTTACCAAACACAAACAATTGAACGGAACTAAGATCAATAGATGAAAAAAATCATTGTGATAATCTGTGAGAAGTTTCTCTTAAAACATATTGCACAGTAAAACGATAAACGAACCATCGCAGTGATAAAATAGAATATTATGTATTTACACCAAATGAACATAGCTCTTCAACATTGTTGCAAGCAAATAGAAATCATTCCACTATGTCTTTATTGAAAGTAGACAGTTGGTAGTAAAAATGTTTCTGACTTTTATCAATGGACGAGTTTTATATACTTTACAAAACACGATCCAAGAAATCTAAAAAATTGAAGCAGGAGGAGCACACAAAAAAAAATCCTTTCAGATGACGGGAATGGGCCCTTTAAATAAATACTTTATCACTTTTAACTGCCTCTGCGTTCTTATTGGTCACATGCCCAAATTCTAACGTCTCATTGGTATTTTCTTCATAACAGTTTCACTTATATAGGCATTCACCAGGTTTCTTATTCTTAGATTTTAATTCCAAAGGATCTTCAGTTTTTCTGGCAACAGTTTTCATTTTGAAAGGTCTAGCAACTCGAGGGAGGTGCACTGAGCGGGGAACTCGAGTAGACCTTAAGAATATTTATTTCATTAAATAAGCTTTGATTGTTTTAGTGAAAGATTTTATCGTCCGGTTTTTTAAAAATATATTATTAAAATTTGCAATTGAATTCCTGCAGTAAAAATAATTCATACATTTATGAAAAAGTTGTTGAGCTAAATATGGATTCAAATTCTGACTATTCTGACTGTGATGAATTAATTTTACCTTCTGAAGATGAGTACTCTACATCGGAAAGTGAATCTGACGATGATACTTTAAGTGCGGCTCGCTGTTGGTGTCCTATTGACTTACAAGCACCTTCACCCGCTCCTCCAAATTTTCAATTTACTTTGACTCCTGGTATCAGTTCATCAGCAAAAAATTTCCTCGGCGATTCTGATGATCCAATGAGGTTTTTCAGCTTATTCTTTGATAATCAAGTGATGAGTTTCATTGTAGAAGAAACAAATAGATACGCCGAAGAATTTTTCAATAAATCCGATTTGACACCATCATCGAGAGCATTAAGTTGGAAAAACACAGATATAAAAGAGTTACGTCAATTCTTTGGTTTACTTTTACTTCAAGGAATAATGCCAAAATCTGTGGAAGCATGGAACTGGAGCATAAGACCCGTTTTAAATACTCCTTTCTTTGGACAAATCATGAGTGAGAAACGATTTAGTTTGCTAATGAAATTTCTTCATTTTGAGAATTCAGATGAATTCAACCAAGAAACGCATCCAAATGCAAAGTTAAGAAAACTTTTTGATATCCATGAAATGTTAATTCAGAAATTTAAATCTGCATATACGCCCAATCAATCTGTATCAATAGACGAGTCTTTGGTTGGGTTCAAAGGTTTACTTGGATGGAAGCAATACATTCGGACTAAAAGAGCTAGATTTGGAATTAAATTCTTCAAACTTTGTGAATCAGAAACCGGCTACATTTGGAATTCTATCATCTATACCGGCAAAGGAACCATTTTCATGGAAGAGTATGAGCAATTTGGACTATCTACAAAATGTGTATTGACTTTAATGCATGAACTTAAAAATAAAGGATATCAGCTAACAACAGACAATTTTTATACTTCTCCGGAAGTGGCCGAAATTCTTATTCAATATAAAACAGATTTAATAGGAACGGTTAGAGCAAACAGAAAAGGGTTACCGGTGGAATTTAAGGACACAAAATTGAAAAAGCAAGAATTGAGAGCATTTCAAAAAGGAAAAAATATGGTACTACAATGGAAAGACAAGAAAATTCTAACAATGCTAAGTACGATTCATAATACTGCATTAGTTAGCGTTGAATCAAAAAGATCCACTATCAAACAAAAACCGAAGGTGGTAGTAGATTATAATAGATCTATGGGAGGAGTTGATAAGTCGGATCAGAGCTTATCATACTATCCTTCAACCAGAAGTCGTCAAAGGAAATATTATAAAAAAATATTTCGATATCTGCTTGACCAGGCTGAGTGGAATGCTTTCGTGCTTTATAAAAAAAATGGAGGAAATGTAAGGCATGTCGAATTTAGACTGCGATTGATAGAGAGATTATGTGAGGAAGGAAGAGGATTACCATCATCTAAAGTTCCAAAGAGTATTGAAAACGTGGGGAGATTGACTGGAAGACACTTTCTGTCTTTAGTTGCGCCAACAGGAAAAAAAAAGTACTCTGCTAGGAGATGTGCCGTGTGTTGCTCAAAAACAAATGCTAATGGCAAGAGGGTGAGAAGAGAAACACGTTTTGAATGTGTAATCTGCAAGGTGGGTTTATGCGCTGCTCCATGTTTTGAGATATATCACACTCAATCTGTTTTTTAAATTTCTTTACTTGTAATTGTAATGGATGAAATATTGTAAAACCTGCTCATAATCTCATTTATCTTTCAAATATTGATTTTGTGCCTTTTTATAAATTTAATCCAAGAGTTTTGCTATATTTTAAATCCGTATTTAAAATTTTTTTTCAATATATATAGCTTGATGTTTATATTTTCATTTTAAAAAATTCTGTAATGATATATGGAATTCGGCAACTGTTTTCTATTTTTGTCACTGATGAAAATTTTTGATAATCACTTAATTATTAAAAAAAAATATTTCTAGTAAAAAATAAATGGATTTTATGCAGTACTATATATGTCATATTTATTACTCTTAGAAATTTTATTATACATATTTCTTCTAGAAGACATTTTGAAATATTTATATGCTACAGATTATCAGCAGCTATGTTGCATATATATATAACTGTGTCATCTGTTAGGTATAATTTTTTTTTATATAATAGTATTCATTTACTTTAATTTTTAAGTATGCATGTAAATCGATACTCATTATTAAGTTCTGATTCCACAGACTTGTAATACTTTCAAACAATTAGAAATCGTACAATAAATATATTTGAAAATTATAATTATTTTAATGTATTTGTTTGATTTCATTAACTAACTAATACGGTTTTAATGCAAACAATAATTATAATTTTCAGATATATTTATTCATTTCATTCTTCAAAGCAAAATCAATGAACTTCCCCCATAATCGAATTTTGTTGAAAATAAATATTTTTTTCTTTAACAGTTCTCTATTTTTTAAATATATATTCTTTCTTTCATATGCTAAACTTTTTTAATAGTTCTTATTTTTAATAGTCTTATTTTCAATACTTTTTTTTTCATTTACACTTTTTGCAGCCCATCATAAGATACAAAACTTCTGGCTAATTGAATGTGGCTTGATTTTTTATAGATATTTTACATACATATTTGTAAACTAATTATATATTTTAAATATACAATTTCTAAAAAGAAATATGCGCTGGATTTTTTTTCTACCTGAGCCTTCCCCCCCCCCAAAAAAAAGAGAAATATGATTTTTAAAAAGAAGTAAACAACGCTTGTATTAAAATAGTAAAATAAAAAATACTCTTAAGCTGTAATAATAATAATAATTGCATTTATCATGATACTTAAAATAAAAATGTTTATAAAATTAATTAAAAACACTTTTATTAAAGTTCATTCTAAACAATAATAAATAAATAATTAGGTCTCAAAGTTTTCAAATTGAATTTAATTACGTATTAAAAGCTAAGCCAAAATCTATATACAAAGCTTAAGCAGTAGTTAAAATTATATTTATAAGTAAATATTTGCCTGTCTTAATAATTGAGAGGAAAATAAATTTATATAAGGATTTTTTTTATGTATTTTACCTCATTTTAATGAAAGTATTATTAAAACTGCAAACGTACTTTTTAAATATTTCATCAGCCTAGTGAAGAAAATTCAAACTCGTTTCTGCGAACTAATCACTATCAGTAATATTTGCATGATTATAACATGTAAATATTAGTGATTCCCTACCTTTAATAAGTATAATAGTTTTTACTTGGAAATTCAATCCGCGGTAAAATAATGAAATATTCAGATCAATAATGAAGTATACATAAGTATATTGGCTCATATCACGAATCGTTCCTGCAATCGCGAATTCTTACGACGAACGCTATTTCCCCTTCTCAGGAGTGCTTTCACCTAATTGGAGGGACCACCCAAATTCTAACAGTCAGCGAAAACCACAAAATGAACTTAACAAAAAGATGACCCATCCCGTTTATTACCTTTGAGGGGGAAAGCACTGGCGACTTTCTACGTTGAAGCCGGTTTTAGAGCAATTCACGGAAAGCAACTTCCTACGTTCAAACCGGTTTCAAAACAGTTTGTGGAGAGCAACTTCCTACGTTCCAACCGGTCTTCGAAAGATTCGTTGGAACGACTTTCTACGTTCCAAACGGTCAAAGGGTTAAAGTTGTATTTCTGCAGAAAATCCAGTCCAAGAATACAAGAGTCGGTAATATCTGCTACAAATGCCGTATGGTGGTAGTTGACAAAGCGTGTGGTGAGGTTGACTTTCCCATGAACATGAATCTTGTCTCCCGTCACTGTCTGTAAGGTAATGTGGGGCGGCGTCCATATCATCTTAACTTTACATTTTCAAGCCACATCTTCTCTTATTATTGTCACATTAGCTCCAGTGTCGACAACCATACGGCACGAGATATTATTAATCTGACCTATCACGTAAAGTCCATTGTCGCCACCACTTAATGAAGAGATATGAAAAACTTTGAAACAGGGCTTCTGACTATCTGAACACCACCGCCCGGCGTGATGGCCACATACTAGCTTCGCTGATCTAGGTGATCGGCAATTTCTATTGATATGTCCGGCTTTACCACAAGTCCAACATTTAATTTCCGTATTACAGACTCCCTTATGTTCGTTTAGCCCCTGAATTTCTCGTCGCAACTCTTCGATTTGCTTCATAAAATAAGATTCCGAATCCGTAGTGGAAACTGCTCTGATTGAGTTCCGGTCCTTACGTGCGGCCATCTGGGCAACCTCTATTTTACGTGCATAAACTAATGCAGATCCGATGTCCTTGATATCTGCTAGTCTAAGAGCTTTTTGTGTCTCTGGATCCTGCACACTATCGATGAAGTGTTGGAGAGCTATATCTTGACGTGTCTCAACCGGGAAATCCGAAAATGCAAGATGGGAAAGTCGTTGAATGTCGGCAGCCAATTCTTGGAGACTCTCGCCTGCTTTCTAATCGCGGGACTTTAACTGCAATCTACTGTATTCCTTAGTGCACTTCTCTCCAAATCGCAGCTCAAGTGCACTAAGTAGGGCTTGAAAATCATGTCTTTGTTCATCGGTAAGAGTCCCGAGGATGTCAGCCGCGTCTCCTCTTAATGAAGCTGCTAGGTGGAAAGCTTTGGCTTGAGGATTCCATCCATTAGCTTCTGCTACCATCGTAAACTGTGTTTTGTACACCTGCCAGGATGTTTTTCCATCGAAAGTCGATAATTTAATCATTGCTAAGGAAGGAGTAAATGTCACTTTAGATTCCTCATGCCCATTTAAAATCTGTTGCTTCAGGCTTTCGATCTCTTTTCCAAATTTCTGTTCAAATTCTTTTCCGATATCTACTCGAACCTTCTGGTCCAGATTTTCTTCTATCTTCTCGATTATTTTCTGCTCAATAATTTCTTCCATTTTATTAACTTGATCTTCTATTCTTGAGAAGTTCTCTTCAACGTGAGTAAGTCTATCACCCATACTGGCGAGTTTTTCCTCTAAAATTTCCTTCGTTGATGAAATTTCTTTCTTTAATTCACTCTTCATTTCTTCTTGTCCAGCTTTCATTTCTTTTTGTCCTGATTCCATTATATTCAGTATTTTCTCTTGTCCAGCCCGATTTTCTTCTTGCGTTTTTTTAATGAGTGCAAAAAGTTGTTCGAACTTGTCATTCTCCTATTCAGCCATTTTTGCTTGAGATCTTGTCAACACCATACACTGTTGACCACTATCCCACTTCTGACACCAAAATTGTTGCGGATTTCCTATATTAATCCGTCGGGTTCTTTTAAACTTGTATAGTTGGTGTGTATGGTATTAGAGATGAGATGAAGAGCACACAGAATGATCAGTGCTTTAGTGGAGACACAACACAAACGTTTATTTACACGACGAGACGAACACACAGCAGCACACAATAACAACAGTAACTCACAAGTAGTAACAATATCTGCAGTACTAGCTATAGTACTCGACGCTGCTTCCTCAATAGACTACAAGGCACACAGCTAAATTCAGCACTTGCTTGGCTTCGCTGCTTCTTGTTTTCTCCTCTGGAGGACTCGCTATCTGCTGTCGATCCCGACGACTACTCCTCAGCTTGAAACGATGGCCCTTATATAGTCCCAAGAGGCGTGGCTAGAAATGTCTCGACCAATCAGGGTGCGTCTGGACATATCTCGGTTCCTGATGGACGAATCGGGAAAATTCTCGATGTTTCAGGTACTT
>JAPMOQ010051533.1:13450-26890 GCA_026543055.1 Argiope trifasciata
TTCCATTTTGTCGCCAAAGTCGCCAAATTCGTCGCCAAGTCGCCAAATGGTCGCCAAGTTTGTCGCCAAGCTCTGGGATCATTTCTAAGAGCATCCACAGCATCCAGTAAAGAATACTGTAAAACATTCTTTCCAGTGAAGGAACCAATCATGCTGGGAAGCAGCATCACAGATACGTAACATTCGTAACATTGCCCCCCTCCTAAGGACTGCACGTCCCGGGCAGTACAACCCTCAGTAAGGAGGCTTCTACTTACGGAATACCATATACGCACAGTAAACAATTAAATACACAAAATAACAAAATAATACTCAAAATCACATACACAGTGAATAATTTCAAAATAAATACATGAAACTAATACAATTACAATACTGAAACAACAAAGTAAAGATTTAGAATAGACAAATGAGTAACACGATTTACAAAATAATTATTGACCATGGTCTGAACTTAAAGGATCTTAATCGCCTTGGTCAAGGTAAGGGGCTAGCCTGTTACAGTGTATTACCTTCGGCTTTGAGTGTGGTGATTTCTGTATCCGTACTACTACGTCATTCAATCTTTTAAGGACCGTATAGGGACCTTCCCAGTTGGTCTGCAACTTCGGGGAGAGTCCTTTGCGACGTTTTGGATTCCATAACCACACTTGGTCCCCTTCATGAAAATCGTGTCCCGTCGCTCTCGCGTCGTATCGAGACTTCATCTTCTCTGAAGCCATGCCGATTCTACCCCTGGCCAGATGATGCATCTCGTCCATCCTTGTCTGGAGTTTCTCAATGTATTCCTCGGGCGCCAAGGGAGCATCTGGAGGCCGCCCGAACATTAGATCTGCCGGCAGACGAAGATCACGTCCGAAGAGCATCTGGGATGGGGAATAGCCGGTAGTTTCGTGAACGGCACTTCTGTAGGCAAGTAGGAAAAGAGGCAATTTCTTGTCCCAGTCTTGTTGACTGCTGGAGACCAGAAGAGAGAGGCTATTCAAAATGGTCCTATTGAACCTCTCTACCATGCCGTCTGACTGAGGATGTAGAGCTGTTGTCCGAGTTTTGCTGATGCAGAGTATCTCACACAATTTCCTGCAAACTACAGAATCGAAGTTTCTTCCTTGATCGGAATGCAGTTGTAGTGGAACTCCGTATCTCGAAATCCAGTGTTGAACCAGAGTTTCTGCAACAGTTGTGGCTTCTTGATCGGGAATGGGATAAGCTTCAGGCCATTTAGTGAAGTAGTCCATGACAATCAGGATGTTGTTGTTGCCATCTGATGACCTGGGAAGTGGACCTAGGATGTCAAAAGCTATTCGCTCGAAAGGTGCTCCCACATTATATATCTGCAGTCTTCCTTTAGTTCGTTTTCCCGGACCTTTACGTGCAGCACAGGGATCACATGTGCGACACCACTTCTCCACGTCATTTTTTGCATTGTTCCAGTAGAAGCGCTCTCTAACTTTTTGTAAGGTCTTCGTAACACCAAAATGACCTCCAGTTGGACTGCCATGGAGTTCCTTAAGGACTGCAGATATTCTCGTCTTTGGGAGTAATAACTGCCACCTGAGCGATTTTCCGTTGTCAGATTCCCACTTGCGATACAGTACACCATTTCTCAAATGGAGGGAATCTCAAAGAGCCCAGTAACGTTTCGTTGTAGGATGAAAAGGTGCGATATCTTGCCAGCTGGGCTTTCCGTTTGATGACTCTTTAAATTCTATAATTGGTTTTATTTCAGGATCAGCTAGTTGCTCTTTTCGGATGCTCTCGTCACTCCATGGGTCTAATTCCAATTTTGATGGAGTTACAACTTGGCGAATTACAGGACCTACCAAGCCAAATTTCTGCTCAACCCTAGAACAGTATTTGCAATTCTCTGAACAGGGTCTTCTCGAAAGAGCATCTGCGTTTCCATGAGCTGATCCTTTCCTGTGGCGAATTTCTATGTCGTATTCCTGAAGTCTTTGTATCCACCTGGCTATTTGACCTTCTGGATTTTTAAAATTCAGTAGCCAGGTTAATGAAGCATGGTCGGTACGAAGCAGAAACCTTCGACCGTAGAGGTAAGGATGGAAGTTCGCTACGGCTTTTACGATAGCAAGAAGTTCCTTCCTGGTCACACAATAATTCCTTTCCGGTTTGGACAGACACTTACTGAAATAGGCAATGACGCGCTCCTGCCCATCTATTTCTTGGGACAGCACAGCTTCGATGCTTTCCTGGCTTGCATCCGTATCCAGAATAAATTGTTTTCCAACTTCAGGATATGCCAAAACTGGAGCAGATGTTAGGGCGTCTTTGAGCTTGTTAAAGGCGTTCTCACACTCGTCAGTCCAGATGAATTTCTGCCTCGCCTCGGTCAGCTTATGGAGTGGTCTAGCAATTGTTGAAAAGTTCTTCACAAATTTCCTATAATACGTGCATAAACCTAAGAACCTTCGAAGTTGGTGAGCATCCGTTGGGCATTTCCAGTCTTTCACGGCCGATATTTTATCCGGGTCTGTTCGAACACCTTTTGCCGAAATAATATGCCCAAGATAAGCGACTTCCCGTCTAAATAGGTGGCACTTGGAGGGACTTAACTTCAGGTTAGCTTCCTTTAGTCTTTGTAGTACACGCCTAATGTTTTGAAGATGTTCTTCGAAAGAACGCCCCATGATGATGATGTCATCGAGGTAAACTAGGCAAGCTTCGTAAGAGAGCCCTCCAATAACCGTTTCCATAAGGCGTTCAAATGTTGCCGGCGCATTGCACAAGCCAAAAGGCATAACCTTAAACTGCCATAGTCCCTGTCCTGTGGTGAAAGCCGTCTTCTCTTTATCTTCAGGATGGATTTCTACTTGCCAATACCCGCTCTTAAGATCCAGGGTCGAAAACCAGGTATTGCCAGCAAGGGTATCAAGCGTATCATCTATCCTTGGCAAAGGATAGCTGTCCTTGGTAACATCATTTAACCGGCGGTAGTCCACACAAAATCTAGTAGAGCCATCTTTCTTCCTCACTAAGACGATGGGGGATGCCCAAGGACTTGATGACGGCTCAATGATGTCATTTACTCGCATTTCCTGAATTAGTGTTTTGACTTCTTCTTGCTTAGCGATAGGTAGTCGTCTGGAGTGCTGCCTTATAGGAGGGTGATCTCCCGTATCAATTCGGTGTTTTACTAGTTTAGTCCTTCCAAAATCCTCAGATGTTCGAGAAAATAGGTCTTGGAATTCTTTTACCAACTCTCCAGCAGCACACCTCTGGCTTTCATCCAAATCAGTATCCTTCAGCAATTCTCGGACTAAATCGTCTGAAGAAACGTCCTGACTATTGCACTTTCGATCTACGCAAGTGACTGGAGCACAAGCTGCTAGCACCTGTCCTTTCCGGATAATTTTTGTCTTATTACTGATGTTAGCCACTCTCACTGGAATAACTGGCTTTGAAAGGTCCACTACCGAAGAAGCTACCAGCACTCCTTCTCTGGGACTGCCTATGCCAGGATAGTCCATTATACCAAATCGGAATTTTCGGTTATCTGCTATCAAACCGGGTATTACACATTCAGTCCTTGGCGATAAGGATATGTCAATTTTGTCTATTATTTCCTGGCTGGATTCAAGTTCAGCTCGTAGTCCAAAAAGAGTTATGTCTTCAAATTTTGAAAACATTTTACTATTTCCAAAATCCAGTTTAACCCTTTGAACGTCGCCTGTCTTCCTTAAGAATGTTCTTAAAACGGCGGTAGTCAAAATAAAGGTTGAACACAATTTGCAAGAAAAGAAACTGGCAAAACGTTCGTAAACCGGCCTGGTAGTTTTTGCTTTCCCCCGACCAAAACAACAGGGGGTAAACTTTCCCTGTCTCGAATCGCACTTCCCCCTAAACACCGGGACTTTTGAATAGAACAGAGATCAATCAAGTAATAAATGTGTCACCATAGGTTCATGGCCTTGCGACTTTTCCCAACTAAGAATTTGGCTTTCGCTCTGAGAACTGGTTTTCTCTCAATCTAAAGTGTTTGCAGAAAATAGAATCTGTTCAAAAATAAAAAAATCCTGCAGTATGATTCTATAAATTTTTAAAAGAAATAGAAACAGCTGTTTAATAAATGATTTAGAGGAATTATCATTCATCTAACTGCATATAAATTTTTACTGGCATTCAGAGAATTTGACTTTAGTGTCTTCTTATTTTTAGTTTTAAATTAATTTATCGGTTTATTCAGTATTCGAAATGAAAATGTCATGATATACAGATATATATAAATGAATGAATATATTGTTCTCTGATTAAAATAGATTATAAAACATTCCTTAATAATAATTTAAAAATATGTTATGTTAATAATGCTACGTTCATTTTCGAAAACATGATCTGTTAATGAAAATGTTTAAATAAAAATTTGTACGATTTATTTTTTCTTCAGATTTTTGCTTTCCATTCCATTTTTTTAAGTTCTGAAAATAGTGAAATGATCTTTTGTCAATGTATACTAGGTGAATATTTTTATTGATATTGTGTTTATAAAAATATTATAAACTTAAAATTTTTTGATTTACTATCTTATTTTAAAATAATTAAAATAATAAGTTGAGATAACGTTTTCAAAGTTAAATTTAATACAGAAATAAGGAAACATATTAATGCAATCTATTTACTAACAAAGCTTACATCTAATAAAAATTATCATTTCATTCATATTTTTAGTTGCGAATATTTTATCCTTTCGATTTTTTTATGTTGTAACAAATCGTGATAAATCACAAATCTTATTTCTAATCTTGTCACAAATCGTGATAAAAAAAATGACTCGTAGTCAGCGCTGGAATATTTTCATAAATCCATGCACTTTTCTACCAGCAAATATTACAAAAAACTTTTCCTTAATTTAACTCCATCAATTAAAATCAAATTTTCAACTACACCATTTTATTAAGTTGCAACAGTATGTTTTTTTGTGATCATTCGTAACTTGTGAAATTTCGTTATAAAAATGAGAAAACTGCATGTATCGAACAATTAAGAATTATTCATATTAGACCGCTGTTTCCAAGCACTTCATGTTTGAAAAATTTAAACGAAATTCTCTAGCAGCATTTATAAGATATTTAATGCATGTGAATTCCAAAAGAAGGATGCACAATAAAATAAAATAAAAATAATTTAGAGTAAGTAATTATAATTTCGACAATGTTTAAAACCCTTGAGTGAAAAATAAGGTTTTTATTTCATTGTATCAATAAAAATCCTTGCTAAAAAAATTTTCACATTAATTAAAATAAAACTATTATAGATATTAATGTATCTGTAATATTTTTGCCAAGTTATGTAGGAGGGACAGTTCTTCAATTAAAGGATCTTATCCTCCTGCCACGAAAATTGGATAGGATTACAGTGGATTAACAACGGCATTACATATTAAGATTAATTAGAAGATCGTGAAGATTGTGACAAATCAGAAATAATATTATATAGTGTGTGTGTAACATAAACAGAAAAATAGGGAAGCGTGAATTTTTATTCATAGAATTAATTGACAAAGACTGGAACGGAGGATCATATTGATGTGGTGAAGCAGCTTTAGTTCAGTTTAGTTATATTTACGTCCCGTTTTGAAGCAACACTAGGGCTAGTTTAAGATGGACCTCGTAATACTGAGCCACTGTCAGATGACGGGGACGACACCTGAACTGGAAACCCCCTTTCCAAACTTTCACACCACACCAGCGGGAGGGGTATTAAATTAGCAAGTGATTGGTTAGTTATCTAGTCACAGATTACTCTTCGGGGTTTATAATGTAAAAGTCTTCTTATCATCTGAAACTATTTTTCATCAAAACAAAAATCATATTCACAAATAATTTTTAAAAATCCAAAAGCTAATATTTTCGTAAATTATTAGTTTTTAAAACATGGTAAAAATTTGAATTGCAATTTTCCAGTGGTAGTTCGAAGGAAAGTAAATTAATTAATTTGAAATTTGTATATTGATTTATCAAATTTAAGTACATTTTTCATCAATATATTTCATTATGGTAGTGAAAATAAATCGTCTTAATGGCTGCTTCTATCATTTAAACCTAATTTTTTCCATTCTTGATGCCAAGATATGATCTAACTTATTCTTTAATGTTGAGTATATTTCAATGGTATGCTTTCGTTAAAAATTTTGTTATATTTAATATAAAGTTCAAGCGAAGAATCAAGCATTGATGAAAATTTTTCATCTCAATTTTGAAAATGGCTATTAGGAGGGGCCTTAGGATGTGAGTTAGAAATGAATTTCTTACAGGAAACAATTTTTCTATTGGAATCAGTCTTCAGAAGTGTTTGATTAATAGCCGAATTTCAACCAGTAAATAAACAAATTTAGTAAGAAAACACGCTTGCATTGTATTAGTGAACAGATGAATCGATTTTTTATTTTACTTTTTAGTTATTAATTATTATTAAATATATTCAGATTTACTTAAAATGTAAAGAAAAATTTAATTAGATAGATATGAAAATCAACAATATTAGAGCATACACTTTGATTGACCTAAAATCTAAAACTGAGTAAAAAGCGAAGCATAAAATTGTTTTATACATTATTGCCTTAGTTCTCCCATTAATTTTATAAAAAGTATAGTACTTTCAAGAGTGATAAATTAATCTTTTGAATCCAAGAATTATAGTTTTCGAGAATGGTCTCCGAACATCCTTTAAGAGTTCATTTATGTCTTGTTGAATGCTCAATAAGAGAAAATATCCTCCCTTTAAATGCAAGATTCGTATTTCTATTGAACAATCGGCCTGGCGCATGTTTTATATTACCCATTTTTAGACACAAATTTTTCTTGAATAGGTTTTTGTCGGCAGATGTAACGCTGCTCTGTGTTACGTAGCTTCGATAGCTTTCAGCACTTAGCGACATTTTACTGCTTGATTGGATCGTAAAATTTCCATTAACAATGCGGACGTTGAAAGAGTATTTTCACACAGAGAAATTCATTCACTTTCTTACCAAACACAAACAATTGAACGGAACTAAGATCAATAGATGAAAAAAATCATTGTGATAATCTGTGAGAAGTTTCTCTTAAAACATATTGCACAGTAAAACGATAAACGAACCATCGCAGTGATAAAATAGAATATTATGTATTTACACCAAATGAACATAGCTCTTCAACATTGTTGCAAGCAAATAGAAATCATTCCACTATGTCTTTATTGAAAGTAGACAGTTGGTAGTAAAAATGTTTCTGACTTTTATCAATGGACGAGTTTTATATACTTTACAAAACACGATCCAAGAAATCTAAAAAATTGAAGCAGGAGGAGCACACAAAAAAAAATCCTTTCAGATGACGGGAATGGGCCCTTTAAATAAATACTTTATCACTTTTAACTGCCTCTGCGTTCTTATTGGTCACATGCCCAAATTCTAACGTCTCATTGGTATTTTCTTCATAACAGTTTCACTTATATAGGCATTCACCAGGTTTCTTATTCTTAGATTTTAATTCCAAAGGATCTTCAGTTTTTCTGGCAACAGTTTTCATTTTGAAAGGTCTAGCAACTCGAGGGAGGTGCACTGAGCGGGGAACTCGAGTAGACCTTAAGAATATTTATTTCATTAAATAAGCTTTGATTGTTTTAGTGAAAGATTTTATCGTCCGGTTTTTTAAAAATATATTATTAAAATTTGCAATTGAATTCCTGCAGTAAAAATAATTCATACATTTATGAAAAAGTTGTTGAGCTAAATATGGATTCAAATTCTGACTATTCTGACTGTGATGAATTAATTTTACCTTCTGAAGATGAGTACTCTACATCGGAAAGTGAATCTGACGATGATACTTTAAGTGCGGCTCGCTGTTGGTGTCCTATTGACTTACAAGCACCTTCACCCGCTCCTCCAAATTTTCAATTTACTTTGACTCCTGGTATCAGTTCATCAGCAAAAAATTTCCTCGGCGATTCTGATGATCCAATGAGGTTTTTCAGCTTATTCTTTGATAATCAAGTGATGAGTTTCATTGTAGAAGAAACAAATAGATACGCCGAAGAATTTTTCAATAAATCCGATTTGACACCATCATCGAGAGCATTAAGTTGGAAAAACACAGATATAAAAGAGTTACGTCAATTCTTTGGTTTACTTTTACTTCAAGGAATAATGCCAAAATCTGTGGAAGCATGGAACTGGAGCATAAGACCCGTTTTAAATACTCCTTTCTTTGGACAAATCATGAGTGAGAAACGATTTAGTTTGCTAATGAAATTTCTTCATTTTGAGAATTCAGATGAATTCAACCAAGAAACGCATCCAAATGCAAAGTTAAGAAAACTTTTTGATATCCATGAAATGTTAATTCAGAAATTTAAATCTGCATATACGCCCAATCAATCTGTATCAATAGACGAGTCTTTGGTTGGGTTCAAAGGTTTACTTGGATGGAAGCAATACATTCGGACTAAAAGAGCTAGATTTGGAATTAAATTCTTCAAACTTTGTGAATCAGAAACCGGCTACATTTGGAATTCTATCATCTATACCGGCAAAGGAACCATTTTCATGGAAGAGTATGAGCAATTTGGACTATCTACAAAATGTGTATTGACTTTAATGCATGAACTTAAAAATAAAGGATATCAGCTAACAACAGACAATTTTTATACTTCTCCGGAAGTGGCCGAAATTCTTATTCAATATAAAACAGATTTAATAGGAACGGTTAGAGCAAACAGAAAAGGGTTACCGGTGGAATTTAAGGACACAAAATTGAAAAAGCAAGAATTGAGAGCATTTCAAAAAGGAAAAAATATGGTACTACAATGGAAAGACAAGAAAATTCTAACAATGCTAAGTACGATTCATAATACTGCATTAGTTAGCGTTGAATCAAAAAGATCCACTATCAAACAAAAACCGAAGGTGGTAGTAGATTATAATAGATCTATGGGAGGAGTTGATAAGTCGGATCAGAGCTTATCATACTATCCTTCAACCAGAAGTCGTCAAAGGAAATATTATAAAAAAATATTTCGATATCTGCTTGACCAGGCTGAGTGGAATGCTTTCGTGCTTTATAAAAAAAATGGAGGAAATGTAAGGCATGTCGAATTTAGACTGCGATTGATAGAGAGATTATGTGAGGAAGGAAGAGGATTACCATCATCTAAAGTTCCAAAGAGTATTGAAAACGTGGGGAGATTGACTGGAAGACACTTTCTGTCTTTAGTTGCGCCAACAGGAAAAAAAAAGTACTCTGCTAGGAGATGTGCCGTGTGTTGCTCAAAAACAAATGCTAATGGCAAGAGGGTGAGAAGAGAAACACGTTTTGAATGTGTAATCTGCAAGGTGGGTTTATGCGCTGCTCCATGTTTTGAGATATATCACACTCAATCTGTTTTTTAAATTTCTTTACTTGTAATTGTAATGGATGAAATATTGTAAAACCTGCTCATAATCTCATTTATCTTTCAAATATTGATTTTGTGCCTTTTTATAAATTTAATCCAAGAGTTTTGCTATATTTTAAATCCGTATTTAAAATTTTTTTTCAATATATATAGCTTGATGTTTATATTTTCATTTTAAAAAATTCTGTAATGATATATGGAATTCGGCAACTGTTTTCTATTTTTGTCACTGATGAAAATTTTTGATAATCACTTAATTATTAAAAAAAAATATTTCTAGTAAAAAATAAATGGATTTTATGCAGTACTATATATGTCATATTTATTACTCTTAGAAATTTTATTATACATATTTCTTCTAGAAGACATTTTGAAATATTTATATGCTACAGATTATCAGCAGCTATGTTGCATATATATATAACTGTGTCATCTGTTAGGTATAATTTTTTTTTATATAATAGTATTCATTTACTTTAATTTTTAAGTATGCATGTAAATCGATACTCATTATTAAGTTCTGATTCCACAGACTTGTAATACTTTCAAACAATTAGAAATCGTACAATAAATATATTTGAAAATTATAATTATTTTAATGTATTTGTTTGATTTCATTAACTAACTAATACGGTTTTAATGCAAACAATAATTATAATTTTCAGATATATTTATTCATTTCATTCTTCAAAGCAAAATCAATGAACTTCCCCCATAATCGAATTTTGTTGAAAATAAATATTTTTTTCTTTAACAGTTCTCTATTTTTTAAATATATATTCTTTCTTTCATATGCTAAACTTTTTTAATAGTTCTTATTTTTAATAGTCTTATTTTCAATACTTTTTTTTTCATTTACACTTTTTGCAGCCCATCATAAGATACAAAACTTCTGGCTAATTGAATGTGGCTTGATTTTTTATAGATATTTTACATACATATTTGTAAACTAATTATATATTTTAAATATACAATTTCTAAAAAGAAATATGCGCTGGATTTTTTTTCTACCTGAGCCTTCCCCCCCCCCAAAAAAAAGAGAAATATGATTTTTAAAAAGAAGTAAACAACGCTTGTATTAAAATAGTAAAATAAAAAATACTCTTAAGCTGTAATAATAATAATAATTGCATTTATCATGATACTTAAAATAAAAATGTTTATAAAATTAATTAAAAACACTTTTATTAAAGTTCATTCTAAACAATAATAAATAAATAATTAGGTCTCAAAGTTTTCAAATTGAATTTAATTACGTATTAAAAGCTAAGCCAAAATCTATATACAAAGCTTAAGCAGTAGTTAAAATTATATTTATAAGTAAATATTTGCCTGTCTTAATAATTGAGAGGAAAATAAATTTATATAAGGATTTTTTTTATGTATTTTACCTCATTTTAATGAAAGTATTATTAAAACTGCAAACGTACTTTTTAAATATTTCATCAGCCTAGTGAAGAAAATTCAAACTCGTTTCTGCGAACTAATCACTATCAGTAATATTTGCATGATTATAACATGTAAATATTAGTGATTCCCTACCTTTAATAAGTATAATAGTTTTTACTTGGAAATTCAATCCGCGGTAAAATAATGAAATATTCAGATCAATAATGAAGTATACATAAGTATATTGGCTCATATCACGAATCGTTCCTGCAATCGCGAATTCTTACGACGAACGCTATTTCCCCTTCTCAGGAGTGCTTTCACCTAATTGGAGGGACCACCCAAATTCTAACAGTCAGCGAAAACCACAAAATGAACTTAACAAAAAGATGACCCATCCCGTTTATTACCTTTGAGGGGGAAAGCACTGGCGACTTTCTACGTTGAAGCCGGTTTTAGAGCAATTCACGGAAAGCAACTTCCTACGTTCAAACCGGTTTCAAAACAGTTTGTGGAGAGCAACTTCCTACGTTCCAACCGGTCTTCGAAAGATTCGTTGGAACGACTTTCTACGTTCCAAACGGTCAAAGGGTTAAAGTTGTATTTCTGCAGAAAATCCAGTCCAAGAATACAAGAGTCGGTAATATCTGCTACAAATGCCGTATGGTGGTAGTTGACAAAGCGTGTGGTGAGGTTGACTTTCCCATGAACATGAATCTTGTCTCCCGTCACTGTCTGTAAGGTAATGTGGGGCGGCGTCCATATCATCTTAACTTTACATTTTCAAGCCACATCTTCTCTTATTATTGTCACATTAGCTCCAGTGTCGACAACCATACGGCACGAGATATTATTAATCTGACCTATCACGTAAAGTCCATTGTCGCCACCACTTAATGAAGAGATATGAAAAACTTTGAAACAGGGCTTCTGACTATCTGAACACCACCGCCCGGCGTGATGGCCACATACTAGCTTCGCTGATCTAGGTGATCGGCAATTTCTATTGATATGTCCGGCTTTACCACAAGTCCAACATTTAATTTCCGTATTACAGACTCCCTTATGTTCGTTTAGCCCCTGAATTTCTCGTCGCAACTCTTCGATTTGCTTCATAAAATAAGATTCCGAATCCGTAGTGGAAACTGCTCTGATTGAGTTCCGGTCCTTACGTGCGGCCATCTGGGCAACCTCTATTTTACGTGCATAAACTAATGCAGATCCGATGTCCTTGATATCTGCTAGTCTAAGAGCTTTTTGTGTCTCTGGATCCTGCACACTATCGATGAAGTGTTGGAGAGCTATATCTTGACGTGTCTCAACCGGGAAATCCGAAAATGCAAGATGGGAAAGTCGTTGAATGTCGGCAGCCAATTCTTGGAGACTCTCGCCTGCTTTCTAATCGCGGGACTTTAACTGCAATCTACTGTATTCCTTAGTGCACTTCTCTCCAAATCGCAGCTCAAGTGCACTAAGTAGGGCTTGAAAATCATGTCTTTGTTCATCGGTAAGAGTCCCGAGGATGTCAGCCGCGTCTCCTCTTAATGAAGCTGCTAGGTGGAAAGCTTTGGCTTGAGGATTCCATCCATTAGCTTCTGCTACCATCGTAAACTGTGTTTTGTACACCTGCCAGGATGTTTTTCCATCGAAAGTCGATAATTTAATCATTGCTAAGGAAGGAGTAAATGTCACTTTAGATTCCTCATGCCCATTTAAAATCTGTTGCTTCAGGCTTTCGATCTCTTTTCCAAATTTCTGTTCAAATTCTTTTCCGATATCTACTCGAACCTTCTGGTCCAGATTTTCTTCTATCTTCTCGATTATTTTCTGCTCAATAATTTCTTCCATTTTATTAACTTGATCTTCTATTCTTGAGAAGTTCTCTTCAACGTGAGTAAGTCTATCACCCATACTGGCGAGTTTTTCCTCTAAAATTTCCTTCGTTGATGAAATTTCTTTCTTTAATTCACTCTTCATTTCTTCTTGTCCAGCTTTCATTTCTTTTTGTCCTGATTCCATTATATTCAGTATTTTCTCTTGTCCAGCCCGATTTTCTTCTTGCGTTTTTTTAATGAGTGCAAAAAGTTGTTCGAACTTGTCATTCTCCTATTCAGCCATTTTTGCTTGAGATCTTGTCAACACCATACACTGTTGACCACTATCCCACTTCTGACACCAAAATTGTTGCGGATTTCCTATATTAATCCGTCGGGTTCTTTTAAACTTGTATAGTTGGTGTGTATGGTATTAGAGATGAGATGAAGAGCACACAGAATGATCAGTGCTTTAGTGGAGACACAACACAAACGTTTATTTACACGACGAGACGAACACACAGCAGCACACAATAACAACAGTAACTCACAAGTAGTAACAATATCTGCAGTACTAGCTATAGTACTCGACGCTGCTTCCTCAATAGACTACAAGGCACACAGCTAAATTCAGCACTTGCTTGGCTTCGCTGCTTCTTGTTTTCTCCTCTGGAGGACTCGCTATCTGCTGTCGATCCCGACGACTACTCCTCAGCTTGAAACGATGGCCCTTATATAGTCCCAAGAGGCGTGGCTAGAAATGTCTCGACCAATCAGGGTGCGTCTGGACATATCTCGGTTCCTGATGGACGAATCGGGAAAATTCTCGATGTTTCAGGTACTT
>JAPMOQ010051563.1:0-14635 GCA_026543055.1 Argiope trifasciata
AAAAAATTTGAAAAATTTGATTTTTTATAAACTAATTTTGGTGTTTAGATGGATTATCAACTATAGACACTATAAATAGAAAAATATTACTTGAGAATATAACATATTTTGAGAATGTGGGGTAAATTTTAGTGAAATGGAACCAAAACGATGGACATTCTACACAAAATGGTAATGCAACAATTCTATTTTTTTTTGTACACAAGTTATAGAATGTAACGATGAATGAAAGGAGCCAACATCTGAGAAACATGTTGAGATGCAAAGAAGTGATGGGTAAAAATAGACATATTGATCCATTTTTCCCATCAATTCACAACCTGATTTTTCTAAAAGCACCTATAACAGAAAAAGGTATTTCACCAACAATCAAACTTTTGATTCGCTTCATTGTCCATACTATTTAAAACACACGCTGAAATTTTTACGTATAATACTTCTGTTTGTTTTGGGGATATCATGTGAATGGTGGATAATTTTTATTAAAACTAAAATCGAAGTGAAACACACATTTTAGCTGAGAAATAAATTTTGCTGTAAATTTCTCTGAATAATAGGTTAGACCTTCCTTTTCAAAGAAAAAACAAACTGTTTTGGAAAGATAAAAGTCTGAATAACAGGAAATAACCTTTTTTTTTTAAAAAAAAATCGCCAATGGGGTAGGATACCAGTGTTTTCGGCGTAGTCGGACACCTTAAAAACTATTGAATGTATTTAAAAGAAAATGGTTAGGAGCTAAATAAAGAGAAAAGCATAGCCTCTAAATTCAGTGATGACATCTGACTCTACGTTAAGGTGTGTTCCCTATAGACTCAATGGTAGGAGAGTATTGAGTCCCTTGACACCAGCAATCACTTTTGTCAACCGAGCAAGTGACGCCACTTCAAGCCCAAACATCGCAAGTTCAACCCTTGGCGGAATTCGACCTCAACATTGGCACCATTCCGCCAACACCATCGCCACTTGGCGCTACAGAAACACTCTCCAATACTCGCCATAACACTATGAATTTTTCGTCTCTCAGAAGACTCACTGGTGAGAGATTATGGTGGTGACATCTTAATAAGCCAATAACAGCCGCTGGACAACGTTGATCACTTTTTGTACAGGGGATATGTTAAGTTGGGTTCCCACGAGGCTTATTATTGCCCGCAATGGAAGACCACGCCTACTTCCGGAAAATCACGTGACCACAACGGGACAATGGCAAATTATTGTCCCATGGAGACAAACGTTGTCCGCGTTGTCTCAAGTGTTCACACGAGGACAACAACAAAGAGGCAACGATTTCTGGCAATAGTTGGCCTCGTATGAACATGAAAGTTAGTTGAAATTAATATAGTCTATAAACAGTGCTTTGATACTTCACATGGTCGAACAACCTTCACTATTCAAACTCGTCTTCAACAACCACAATCAACAGTATCCACTAACTGTCTCTACTAACAACCTTCACCAACAGCCTTCGCCAGCTACGGCCACCACAGACAATAATCCTCACCAACAAAAACTCATCCAACAGATTACATCGGCCTCCACTGACAGCCACTCCGACTGGTCAGAAAAATCCTCGTCATCAGACCGCTGTTCAAAATGAAGAGGTCTGTCCCAAAAGAGCCGTAGTGTTGCTTTACAACGGGACGTTAATAAAACTAAACGAAACTGGTCCGCAACACATACCTTTCTTACATCCCTCACCAACGGCCTTTCTCGCAGCTAGCACAAACAGCCTTCACTATCCAAACGCAGCTTTAGAAACCACTATCCATAGTATCCATCAACTACCTCCATTGACAATCTTCATCAACAGCCTTCACCAGTTGCAATCAACACAGACAGTAGCCCTGGCCAACATAGCTCAACCAACAATCTACACAAGCACCAGCCTCCAGTGACAGCTACTCCGACTGATCAGCAACAACAGCGTTACCCACAGCCAGCACACACTACCTTGACCACCTATAAGAGACTTCAGCCACCACCATCCATAGTATCCATCAACTGTATCCTATAACAACCTTCATCAACAGCCTTCGCCAGTTACTGCCACCACATACAATAGCCCTCACCAACAAAGCTCAGCCAACAGTCTACATCAACTCCAGCCTCCACTGATAGCCACTCCGACTGGTCAGCCACATCAAACTTTCTTACATCTCTCCCCAACAGCTTTTCCCACAACCACCACAAACAGCCAAACTCGCCTTAAACAGCCACCATCGACAGTATCCATCAACTGTCTGCACTAACAACCTTCGCCAATAGCTGAGCGTGCCTGGTTCGAGTCCCGGTTCGGGCATGGTTGTTCTTCTGTGTGTTCTATCTGTGAGATTCGTGAATGAGTCCTCCCCCTTGTAAAAAGTTGTTGTGCAAGCGAATGTGTGTGTCATCTTCATCTGAGCTAAAAGTCAGACTTCTGCCCTCTGGGTGCTCAGGGGTCTTTACTCTCAGGAGCGACTGCAACCCCTTTCCGTGGAAACACGGATACGACATCATCGTCATTAATTATAGACGAAAATAAATTAAAACATTATTATTCGCATCATTCAAATCTTTTGGGAAGTAAAACTGAAATCTAAATTTTTTTATGCATCTAACCAATATTTGTTGTATAATTCTTGAAATATTTCATAAGTTGTTAAAATTATTCAGTAATACGCATAATAATTCTCTTTTAGTTATATTTTTTTAAATGCTTGGTTTCGGTAAAAAAAAATGTTTCTATATTAATTTTCACTTTAATCATTATCCACTTTAAATTAAAATTGACATTTTGCTTGAGCTGACAGATAATTAGAGAGACATATAGTAAGTACATTGCGGGCTTAAGGCCTTTATAATTGCAAAAGAGAATGATATGACTATCAAAATGTGAACCTTAAAAATAGTTTGATGAGGTGACTACTAAAAGACAAGTTACATAAAGTATTTAATTGACAATGACGATACATAGAGTATTTAACTGGCCATTTTTAAGAGTATTAAGATTGCCTAACCGGTTGGTCGCAAAAGGCGGCGAGTATTAAATAAAGGATTTTAGATTGTTACCATTTAATTTTACTGATTGGACATTTCTCAACTATAAGACGAGGGGTCTTAGAAAAAAAGCTTTCTAAACGTCTTCTAGAAGGCATTTCACATAATTCATGCTCTCGAAAAAATATATATAGTATAGTATATACATATATATAGTATAGTATATACATATATATAGTATAGTATAAACATATATTAAACGTACTATATATAGTATAGACATATAGTACGTATTCTCAAGGCCTTTATAACTGCATGGGTGAAAATAAAATGTATAAAATGGGTGATCCAGCTGGTCGTCAGAGGCGGCTAGTTACTTAATAAAAAGTAAGTAAAATAAACATTTTCTTAGTTGACCCAAGCAGGAACTAAATTTCTTTTTTTTAATCCCCCAATATTTGTGTTTATGAAACTCTTAATCCTCTTACATCTCCATTTCGGCTTGTAAGGTAGGAGTCCTTTGGGGTCGACCTGCATTCCTATCTCCTTGTCCAAGAGCAGCTTGTAGGCGACCTGCTCCTTCCGCATGTTGATCAGCTGCTGTAATGCCAGCTTAATGGCTTTCCGGGTACTGTGCAGCTCCGACCGCATCCGTTCCCACTCCGCGTCTCGGACGGCTGGTGGGAGAAAAAAAAGGTTTCGAAACATTTGCAGATATTTGAAAACAGCAAAATTCTATTTTTGTTTTGTTTGAGGTTTTTATGGCGCCATTGGTATTGTTTGAGGTTTTTATGGCGTCATTTGAGGTTTTTTGACCATCGATTGAGTTGAATATTGAGTAGTGTGATTAAAACAAAAATATTTGATTGGAAAACCATAAAATTCTATTTCTGTTTGGTTTGGCGGTTTTTATGGCGCCAAGAGGCTCAATGTTGACCATTGATTCAGTTGAATATTGAGTTGTGCGAATATGCCCCCCTGTAAAAAGGGGCTATGCAAGCGAACTTGAGGCATGAAGTAGCCAAGTCGTACTATTGACCCTAGCAGGTGCAACTTAAAAACAAAGGATGCTCATTTCGACTTAAAATCTCTGACAGCGGTCAGAGGGTTTGTCAGTGACAACAGCAGCAATTCTTTTTCAATCTCCCATGAGGCCATATTAAGGGTTGTGACTTCTGCGTAGCAGCGGAAGAAAAATCTCATTTTTGGTATCTGACTATGCTTAAGGTATCCGACAACGTTGAACACACGTTATCGACCCCATCGGCGAATTTTGATACATGATTATGGTTAAGGTATCCGACAACGTTGAAAGCACACATGATCGACCACATCGACGACAACAACAAGAATTGTATAGGAGCCCATTCCTAGAAATGTGAGGGATT
Organism: Argiope trifasciata; assembly: GCA_026543055.1. NCBI lineage: Eukaryota > Metazoa > Arthropoda > Arachnida > Araneae > Araneidae > Argiope > Argiope trifasciata. Next base: position 4,365 of record JAPMOQ010051563.1, read on the forward strand.
TGATTTGATTTGTTTGGGTTTTCATGGCGCCAAGAGCCCTGATGTTGACCATACTGTGCCAAACAATGGGTAAAATGATATCACTTTTAACCATCTCTGCCAAAGACAGCCGTGTTGGCTCATGGCAGTTGGGGCACGTTCAATAGGTCCTCCAACTTCCCATACCTCTGGGGGTACTGAGTCAGTCTCTGATTGGGATCCATATTCTGACTTGCGGATGAATGAATGAATTTGACCGCCCCCTAAAAAGGGTTGTTTTCGAGCAAAGTCACCTGAACGGTGCTCATTAGCAACGAAAGGCGCACACTTCATTCGAAAGAGCTCATTGTCATTCGGTTGATTCGTTTTTGGTGAATTTTGGCGGATTTGGTGGCGAATTTTTTCTTCCGATTAATTCTTGTAGTTTAGACGAGTTAAAGTTTTCTTTCTTTTCCAAAAAAGTTTAACTTTTTTCAGGAAAAGGAAGGCTTGATCTAGGTGGACATATCTGATAATAATATTTTTAAATATTGAATATATTTTAATAACATATCAATAGAAAATGAAGATAGAAATGCATGATATTTTAGGCATAACAGTGAGTCTTTCAGATATACAAATAAAAATACATTTAAGGCATCCGACTATGTTAAAAACACTTTTTATAGACCGCAATGGTGAATTATTGTTATTATTTCTAAAACTGTAGAATTTCCTCTTCCTGAAACAGTTTATCTTTTCTAGGAAAAGAAAAACCTCACGTATCATCCTTTTTCAGCTTAAATGTGTCTTTAACTTCCATTTTCTCAAAATTTTCATTTTCATGAAAATTTTGCACCGTCAACATGATATCTCAAATACTAATAGAGGTATTTTACTTTAAAATTTCAGGTTGTGTTTTAAATAATATGGACAATGAAATGAACCAAAAGTTTTATTGTGGGCGAAAAACTTTTTCATTTATAGGTGTGTTTAGAAAAATGAAGTTGTGTATTTACGGGGGGGATGCATATATACGTATATTTTTTACATATCACTTCTTTGCATCTCAACATTTTTCCTACATTTAGGTTCATTTCATTCATCATCATATTTTATAACTTGTTTGCAAGGACAAATAGGATCACTGCATTACAATTTAGTGAAGAATGTTAACCGTTTTGGTTGCATTCCATTAAAATTTAAAACAAATTTTACTATTTCTCTAAATCTATCATATTTTCAAATAATTTTTGTTGCATTTATAGTATTTTGTATTATAACTGACTACACAGCTAAAAGCTATAGTTTCAAATAGTTTTAAAAAAATCTAATTTAAAAAAAAATTTAATTTGAACGCAATCGAATAAATCATGACGTTAAAAAAAGTTTTTTTCTTTATCATGAAAAATATTTACAGATTTTGAAATTTATTTCTCTATATGAAGTAGTTACCTACCATTAAAAAAATAAATAACCAGTAAAACTGTCTCATTTTTTTATACATCTTCAATCACTTTGTTTTTTTAATTATTTATTAACCTTCTGCTCATTACTGATCTACTGACAGAAATATTTGTAAATCATCTACCAATTTTTTTTTCAAAAATGAGTAATAAAATGAATTTATTTCTGTTATTAAAAAATTAAGATATCCGACTACGTTCGGAGGAGAAATTTTGTAAAATTGTATTTTTAAAAAAACTATTTAAAACTATGGATTTTAGATGTGTTGCCATTTATAATATAAAATACTATATATACAACAAAATGATTTATAAATATAACAAACTTTGAAAAATAGGAAAATGTGTAGTCAATGTTAATGAAATTGAACCAAAAAGGTTAATACTACACAAAATAGTCATGCAGCCATCCTGTTTTTCTTTATGCACAAGTTATAGATTACAGTGACGAATGAAATGAACCTAAATCTAAAAAAAATCTTGAAATGCAAAGAAGTGACGGGTAAAAATATAATTATATATTCATTTTTCCCTAAATGTACAGCTTAATTATTCCAAAAACCCCTATAAATGAAAAAGTATTTCACCCACAATCAAATTTTTGGTTCCTTTCATTGCCCACATTATTTGAAACACGCGCTGACATTTTTACGTAAATACCTCTATTAGTTGTTGAGATATTGTGTGAACGGTGGGGAATTTAAATGAAAATTAAAGTTTTGAGAAAACTGATGAACACTGAAAAGAGAACTTTTTGAAAAACCTGAAAGACACACTTTAGCTGAAAAATAGGTGACCCTGGATGATAGGTGAGGCCTTCCTTCTCTGAGAAAAGACGAACGGTTTTGGGAAGAGAAAAATCTGAACTACAAGGAATAATAATATTATTAAAAATTCGCCAATGTCGTCGAAATCCAGTGTTTTTAATGTAGTCGGACACCTTAAATTGTAATTCTCTGTCTAATTATATGTTATATCCCTCCTACATGCACACCACGAATGGTTTATTAACTCCCCCACTGACCCACGAATGTATGGTTTATTTACTCCCCCCCCCAATTTTCATCCACCCCCTAAAAATTCTTTTTTCTAAATCGGGTTTTTTTTTTTGCAAATAATATTCTTTTATGATAATACCACCGGCGTTCTGGCATAGGGGTGCGTTTCAACCCCATGATCTCGGTGTCCCGGGTTTGGATGCATTTTTTCAATTTCAAGGTATCCGACTACGTTAAAAACTCCGGTTATCGACCCCATTGGGGAATTATTTTTAGATTGTTATTTATTGCAGTTGCCGCCGTCCTGACATCGGGTGCCTTGCCCGTGATCTAGGAGTCCCGGTTCTGGCATGGTTGTCCTGTATTTTATCTGTGAGATATATAAATGAGTCCCCCTTGTAAAAATGGGTTGTGCAAGCGAATGTGTGTGTCTCTTTCATTTGAACTAGAAGTCAGACTTCTGGGTGCTCAGGGGTAAAATGCGTACATGGTATAATGTGGTGGTATCTTAATAAATCGGTAGCGGCCACTAAACATGGGTGATCATTTTTGTAGAGTTTAGTTATATTAACGTCCCGTTTTGAAGCAACACGAGGGCTATTTTGGGATGCACCTTGCAATTTAGAACCGCGGTCAGATGACGAGGACGACACCTGAACTGGCACCCCCCGCTTCACACCACACCAGGGGGAGGACATTTGGCCTGACAGATTTAACGTGCAAAAGACCCCCTCACACGACGTTTCTTCGCTGGAGTTGAGTCTCGAGCCTGAAACCCTCCGATTCTGAAGCCGAGACCTTTCCGCCAGGACACCGAGGCCCCACTTTTCTAGAGAGGATACATTATGCGGTTGTAAATCATTAGGTAGCGAATTCGATCCTTGGTCAGATTCCATCCACACAAATCTACACGTGAGGAGTGATCTTTAAAATTTTTTTATTAAATATTAAGGTTGATTTTGGAGAATTTTTATGAAAATGAAAGTTTTAAGGAAATGGAAATGAAAGACAAATTTCAGCTGAAAAATAGGTGACCCTGTGTGAAAGGTCAGCTCTTCCTTTTCCTAGAAAAGATAAACTGTTTTGGGAAGAATAACGTCTGAACTACTAGAAACAACAATAAAAACCGTTAACCAGTGTTTTTAGCGTAGCCGGATACCTTAGTTTTAGTTAGAATACTGCTGTCATTAGATTGGGACTTTAAGTATAATGTAAAAAAAAAAAAAATACTTACCGCCACTTTGATCAATTTCTTTTATTTCAACCATTTCTGAGCAGTGGACAAGAAATTTGTAGCGTGCAAACTTCAAATGTCGATTTGCGTCGATCACACACCTGTTATAAATGCATATTAGATCGACTGTATAATTCCAATAATATTTGTTTCGATACCTTTTCATTACAACATCGCAAATCACGCCAAGCAAGCTTTTTGGGCGACAGCAAACAGTCACCATTTTGGCTCATGCGACAAAATAGACTCGACTTAAGTTAAAACTGTGGCGCCAAAAGGTTGCCATTGGCGATATTCCTTCTGGTTGCATCATTATTGGCGACTTTATCGCCTGTACCGGTTTAATGGAAACGTACAATACGTGTGTCTAACGCGTAATCCATAACTTGAATAATTTTATTATAACTAAATAAATAGGCATTTCTCACTTAAAAAAATCATAGAAAATATTCTGTCAAATCTATTCAATAGTTAGCGAATTTTTAGCTTTGAACCTTTTGCAATACGAAAACTAATTTGGTAACTATAGTATTATAGAATAAAGTGAATACTCTTAATACTATAATAATAAGTCTCATTCATTGCTCTAATATATATATATATAACAAGATCTGTCCTCAACTGAGGTAAATACGAATTCGGTTAGACCGGAGTTTAACCCTCTGCTTGGCACAACGTTCACAAATCGCCAACTCTCTACCCACGGTACTGCGCTGTTTTTTGGTGGATAGCCCATAACAACGGCGAAAAATAATAGGGTTGCCAGACTGGAGAAAGTGGGGGGTTGCCAGCTTTGGCGAGTTATCGTCAACTTGGAGAATGGGGACGTTAAACTACGTGCTGGAAATCAAATGAAAAATTTTACGCTGTCAAACAGTTACAAAACTTTCGAGCTAAGTAAAATTTAAGGTACGGCGCCAAGTTTGAATTTTTTCTTGGCGGTATATCGCCAAATATGGTAATCCCTGCTTAACCTATGGCAACCTTAAAGTGGTCTGTTCAGGAAGGGTCGGGGGTCGCTCTTTTCAACTTGTCACTCCGTTAGGCTCAGACGTTTTTTCTTTACTGTTTCAATTTTATTAATTAATTTTTTTTTTTTTTTTTTTGAATCACACGGGTGTTATAGCTCCATTTTGGAGCATTCCAAGATGGATGACAATTGGCCTTAAACTTTACTTTTACCAAATTTTTGTCTAACAGTTAGTTATAAAGATATTAATTCTGTAATAAATATGGCTAGTTATCGCCAGTTTTCCTACCACCGCAACACAGTCAAATGATCCTAAACAATAGATATTATTTTGAAAGGTTTCTAAAAAACTCAGTTAAATTCTCTTACATTTTATATAAATGCATAGTTTCCTTTCACACAAATACATACTGATCGCAACAAATAAAATTATTTAAACTTACTTGATTGAGCGTTTTGGAATTTAGAAGTGATGTTAATAAGACCTTTATTGATTCAATGAAAATTTTTATTGATCCAGTTGCATGTTATTGTCATTTAAATACAAAGCACATTTATATCTCACGAAATTTAATACGGTTACGGTTCCGAATAGATTTTCGAAGTATGAGGATTTATACTGCTAAAGATGGAGATTATTTAACAGATATTGTTCACAAATTTTTTTCTCGTGGTTGTATTTCGAAGTAATCCTCTTAAAAATAAAGCCAGGATCTTTACAAATAAAGCTAAATAAGCCATTTACTGCCACTAAACACCAGTGGTCACTTTTGTATAGTGGATAAGTTACTGGACTTCAAACCGTAACATCGCAGGTTAGATCCTTGGCGGAATTCAACCTAAGCATTGGCACCATTCAGCCAACACTCACGCCAAATATTGACACAAGCCTGCAGGGTGGCTTGCTAGCACAGTCATCTGTATTGGATGCTGTCAGGTGTCGCATCAAAGATTCCAGCCTTTGGTGACAAAAGTTGGAAACTTAGGGAAACATTTGGCGGTTTTGGCGAAAAATTTGGTGATTTTGATAAGAAAAGTTGGCGATCGTGGTGGCAAAAGTAATTTTCTAGAAAAATCCAGATAGTCTGTACATTTTATCAACAGAAACTAGTTTTTTCGCAGAAGCTTGGAGAACTTTCCAAAGATGACGTCATTTCCTGTCAGTGACATCACTTCCGGTGGAGAGACTATAAAAAGACAAGCTCTCAAGAACTAGCGATTGAATGATTCTGGTGACTAACTGCGTAATGGAAGCATTATATGCCAGATAATATTCTCAAGTTGAGTGGTCACTCTTAGTCTTGTGGTCATGCCATCGGCTTACCAACCATAAAGTCCCGAGTTCGATCCTACATATCACCAAATAGCAACAATTGAATGTTTCTTGCTGATGGATGCAACTGCTGTTGCTATGAACTACTTTACAGTTTTAGACTTTGTTAATAATAAAGAGCTGATGGCGTAGGTGTTGGCGGAATGGGGCCAATGTGGAGGTTGAATTCCGCCAAGTATCGAATCTACGATCTTCCGATTTGCGGCCGAGTAATTTGTCACCAAGTAGCCAATTTTTGTCGCCAAAGGCTGGAATCTTTCTGGAATAGTGTCTACTAATAGTGGACAATGAAATCTGGAATAGTGTAGTGATATCTTAATAAGACAGAGAACATCTACGAGTCATGAGCATGCTTTTGTCCAGTGGTATACTACTGGCCTTCAGATTGAAATGTCCGGCGTTCTATTCTGATCCAACATCACCTCCCACAATGGTGACCCGGACGTGAACCTTCAACCTTCAGGCAACTGATGTGGCGCCATCTACCCGCAACCAAAGTCGTCAGACTCACTTGACGCAACCATTCACGCTCGCTCGCCATAACGCTTGGTGTGACTTAAAAAGTTCTCCGCTTCCCAAACAAAGATGGGTACGGCACAGTAGACACAACAGCTACACACAGCAACCACTCACGCAACAATCCAATTCATCACCACTCTACAACAACGCATATCGTTCGTCAAAACTCACTGGATGGTGAGTCTGTGGTGATATCTTAATAAGACAGATAACATCTACGGGACATGAGCATGCTTTTGTCCAGTGGCTATGTTTCTGGCCTCCAGATCGAAAGGTGTCAGGCTTTATTCCGAGCTAACATCACCTCCCACAATAGCAAAGAAAGAGTCACGTGCTAAAAAAAACGTAGTTAAAATATTCCTTTAAAAATTCGTTAAAAATAGAAGCTTAAGTTATACCTGGAAATACTGACATTCATAACATATTGATACCATTTGAAAGCTAATTTTTTAATCTTTAAATGGATGTAAAAATCATGTTTGTGCAATCATATTTTCGTAAGTTATAACGGAAAAAAGTCGAAATTTCTCTTAATCTTTTAATGAATTCAAATTCTAATTAAAAATTCGTAAAAAGGGCTCCGAGGTGCACCTCCAAGGTATACATGTACCAAATTGGGTAGCTGTAGGTCCAACGGTCTGGCGTGTGGAGCGCCAACACACACACACATTGAGCTTTATTATAAGTATAGAAATGGATTACTGTGGATATCTCTACTAATATTATAAATGTGAAAGCTTGGATGTTTGTTACTCCATCACGCCAGAACGGCTGAAGGAAATGGGATGAAATTGAGGACAAAGATAGATTAGAGTCAAGGTGGGTTCAGACGAGGCTTATTATTGTCCGCAATAGAAGATCCCGCCTACTTTTGTAAAATCACGTGACCGCAACGGGACAGTGGCAAATGATTGTCCCATCGGGACAAACATTGTCCGCGTTGTCTCAAGTGTTCACACGGGGACAATGCCGGGACAACAGCAGAGAGACAATGTTTGCGGACAATAAAAAGCCTCGTGTGAACCCACCTTCAGGAATAGAACAGAGGCTACTTTTTGTTCCGGTTCACTTTTTATCAACCAAAAACTAACTTTCGCGCCAAAAGGCTGGGGTCCAATCCCGCCAAAGATGAGTAAGGCTCCGGGTTATTTTTTCCCCAACAGTAATTAGGTTAGGGTTAAGAGAACTTCAACCGATTATTTCAAAGGATTCTGTTTACTTTCTTGGTGTTTGATGTATTTAAAATCAAATGTTGTTAATAGATCTTTGGGGAATTTTAAATGAAAAAAAAACCGAATAAAGGAAATAAAAAAATTTCTAATCTGCATTGCTTTACCTCAACTGGCGTAGGAAAGTCAAGTAGTTGCGTTACTCCAACTAGCATTGAAAATTCGAGCATGATTGTTACCAACTGTGTTTTCATTTAAATGAAAAGTTTAAAAATTATGTGTGCTGTTTTAGCTATCTCCATCTCAATCCATACATAAAATGGATTGGACCGGACTTGATTGGCTGTTTTGTTTTATTTTGGGTATGCAATGTAAATAAATAGTTTTTACGTTAGTTGTGCGTTTTTGTTATTAAATTGTATTCATGTTATATATTTTTCACATATGCTTATACTTTTAAATGTATCGTTTTTAGGTTAGATTTCATTTTTTTTTATTGGTCATTATTTGATAGTTTTTCGTACATATACATTAACATTTGCACGCGAACAGAATCGCGGGTAATAGCTAGTAGGACAATAAATTAGAGTTTGATTTTATTCCACTGCCTAACATTTTTTATTCTGTAGAGAAACTAGATACATCATTTCTCACAAATTCGAAGGTTCATTCCATGGCTTCAAGACATAAAAAATAGAAAGATGTATTTTATTTTTTCAAATATAAATTTAAACTTCATACTGTTATGAAGGTTAACTACTAAATTCAAGGATTCACGAACTTATGAAGAGACATTGGTGAACAACCCCAAAGTACAAAAAAACAAGAATCAAGTCAAAACGAATTCACAAACTAAAGAATATAATTATTTTATTATTTATTATACAAGTTTGGAGAATAAGCTCTTTCTTTCTATAGTAACAAGCTGTACATGCAGTATCTGAGAAGTGCACAAATTAGCTCTGTGTATATTTTGCAGGTACAGAAATTTACAATGCAGATATGAGTGAGAGAAATATTTAGAGTTCATGATTTCGAGCTGAACATGGTCACGAATGAAGTGGCAACGTGGATGTATCAAAATTACGAGAATAATAAGCATACTTTTAAATGGTAAGTAATAAATGTAATTATAGGAACAGAGCAAGAATCTTTCAACTTATGCCTGAGTAATATTTTATACACAAATTTAAATTCTTAAATCTGTAAGAATTTAAAAAGTGCATTAAATGTGGAATCTTTATTTTCTAAATTTTCAAAAAAATTGTAATCGTATCAAAGAAACGTGCATTGCTTTTGATTTTCTCAGCTTAAAAAATATTTTTTTGGATGCAGTTGATGAGCAGAATGATGAAATGGAAGGTAAAAATATGTTCTGGATTTAATTTGTACTTTTAAAGCACAGCACCAAAAGCCAGGGCTTATTTCTTCATTAGGAAGGAAGTCAAAGTGATTATTATAATGATGATTCATGTTAAAACGACGCGTCTTTTAAATCGTTACACTCCACTTCAAAAATTAGGAAAAAATATCGAACATTATTTTGTTGTTGTTGGTTTTTTAAAGTTCTTGATACATTTATAAAGTAGGTGATTTAAAGTTTTTAAACAAATGCATGACGAGATTAATGTTTAGTTCAGTAAAGGTGAAAATTTGTCGATGGTAAGAACACATATTTCAATATATATATACAGGAATATACAAAATGAATAATCTGTGAATAAGTACACAGACTTCCTTACAATTCTCTTCCTCCTAGTAGTGTCCACCATGGTGACCAAAAGGATGGTGTCCCGAAATCGCTATGGGATATCCGTGACCTCCATGATGACCGTGTCCTTTATGGTGTCCAAGTCCGCCGAAATGGATGAAATGGCCAGAAATTCCATGGGAAACACCACCGTGCTTATATCCTCCAAAATGACCACCGTATCCTCCGTGCCCGTATCCTCCAAATCCGTGGCCACCATGGCCGCCAACGGAGCTGCTTTTGAAGTAGGTTACATGCTTCACCACAGGCACTGGTGGTGGAATGTACTTCAGCTCTTTGATCACGTGTGGCACATGCTTGACTACTTCAACCACCTTAGGGTGGTGGGCATTGTGGGCTACTTCTGCTCCATGTGAGTAGCCACCACCCAAAGAGTGAGCTTCCAAACCACCACCATGTCCTCCAAGTGAGTGGCCACCGCCCAGGGAGGAGTGAGCTTCCAAATCACCACCATATCCTCCATGTGAGTAACCACCACCAAGAGATTGAGCTTCCAAAGCGCCACCATATCCTGCATGAGAGTAGCCACCGCCAAGGGAGTGGACTTCCAAAGCGCCACCATGTCCTCCAAGTGTCAGCCCTTCAGCGTAACCTCCGAGTGAGTGGCCGTCCAGATGGTTGTGGTGGTAAAGCTCGCCCGCCTGAACAGCGGCCAGCAGCAATGGTAGGATTGTGACCTGCGAAAAACAGGAACAGCTAGAGTGCGAAGATGCCTATAATAGTGAAATCATTCCAAATAGTGCAATTGTTAGTGACAATCATTGGTTAGACTCATGATTGTAACAGCAGCCTTTCATCAACAAATTATGGATACATTTGCCTAAATCTGGATCTATACTTATAATAAAGTTCA
>JAPMOQ010051568.1:0-46302 GCA_026543055.1 Argiope trifasciata
TGCATGACATTAGGGAGCAATGGTTAAGGCCATCAATACCTTGCATGGCATTAGTGAGCAATGGTTAAGGCCATCAATACCTTGCATGGCGTTAGTGAGCAATGGTTAAGACCACCAATACTTTGCATGGCATTAGTGAGCAATGATTAAGACCACCAATACCTTGCATGGCGTTAGTGAGCAATGGTTAAGACCACCAATACCTTGCGTGGCGTTAGTGAGCAATGGTTAAGACCACCAATATCTTGCATGGCTTTAGTGAGCATAATATAAGGTTAAGACACATAAATTTGAATTTTTAAAACATCTATGATCTTAAAGGTCTTGGCGGGATTTCTTAAATGGTTAATTCTTCGCATGCGGAGCATCCATGAACAATGAGTCCTTGGTCTGCGGATAACACATAAGCCCCTCCCCCACTCCAAAAAAAAATAAAATATGTATTCTCAGCGTCTATTTGTGACATTTTTTGAAGCCAAAATCAGTCATAGAAGCACATTAAAATTTGCAATATCATATTCCAAACTTCATTTGTTAAGTTCAAAACGTTTTTGAATTATCGTGTTCACAGACAGACAGACATAATCCTAAAAATAGGGTTTTTGGATTCAGGGAGATCGGAAAACGTGGGGTTCTATAAATTTTTATATTCATTTAATATATTTCTATAAGTAAGAAATCAATAACAAGATTTTTCTAGAAGTATATCGTCCTGGACAAATTTAAATGCATATAGGACAATAAATATGAGGGGAAAGCCTGCAATTCATTGTAAATATTCTCCACTAACTTATTTTAGCAAATATTTCTTTAATAGTCTATGAGCCCATAACAATTTTTTCGTTTTTTGGTAAGTATTTTAATGATAAGGTTCAAAAGCCATTTCATAGTTCGCTTTTGAGCATCAGTCATATTAGTACAGGCAGCTTCATTTTGCGCTCAAAACTCAGATGTCAAAGAAATTTTTGGGACTTGGGATCTCATTTTTTTCTCAAATGAATTTTTCCTGCAATTTGGCAGTTATTTCAGATATTTTTTTACAGTTTGCTTTGACATGAGATTCCTATTAGACTGGATTCTTTGTCAGTAGTTCCTTGCTAATGACAAACAATCCAGTCACTTGCAAGAAATTTCTGTTGGTTTTATCTATAAGATAATCCTTTTTTATTACTACTATTAGTTCTCTTTCTCTCTATATATATATATCTTCAAAATTTCAATAATTAATAAAATATTTTTTGATATCAAGTTCAAATGCATTTTTTAAAACTTGTAATGGATGACACGATGTTAATACAGTTTTTTCATTCAAATAACAATTTATTAATTAAGTTTAATTAATTTTCAATTCTTTAAATAATGTTTTAGCAGTTTGTAATGAAAATTGAAATCGACAGACTATGCGTTTTACCCATTGAGCTATTGCTCAATGGGTAAAACACAAGGACTTTAGTATTTTTCAAGCGAAGGTGAAGAATGCGAGTTCAATTCTTATGATGAGAAATTATAGACCATTATCAGCTTCATAAATCAGAAAAAGAAAAAAAAGCAAACAAATCGGAATAAACAAAAATAATAGTCCAACAACTTATATGAAAAGGAAAATTGCAAGGAATTCGCTTTCAATTATGCCTATTAAAATTGTGATTCTGTCATATGTATATATAATATATATATATTTATATCAACAGCAGTTCTTTAATAAAAAGTAATTATTTTTTTTTCTTTCCTGTCCTAAGTAGGAATTAACTTAAATTTTTAAAAAATATTATTTGCAATACGATTGTTCTTCAAAGAAGGAAAAAAAGATTTTTAAAAGATGTGGATCCATGGAAGAAAAACCTCCATGTTTCTTTCTTATGGAATAGAATCTTACTAAAATAGAAGGTGCGATTCAGATAAATGACAGAGAAAGTAATTAAGTAGTTAGAATGCGTTAATTTGATTTGCATGAAAAAATATTTCTATTTTGAATAAATATTCGTTTGATATTTGAAGAATAAATTTAAGAAATATTCGTTTAATATAAGAGGGAAGAAAAAAATTAAGAAAAAAAAAATCGAATAGAATAATTGTAAAAGTATCATTAACTTAATCTTATAATACTCTAATTTTGCAGTTCTTAATAGCTTAATTAGATGATGTCAAATTTTTATTGAATTTTAAAATAATATCTTAAGTATTTCCTCTTCATATTTTCCGAGAAACTGAAATAGAAAAAAACAATAGGATTTTGTATTCTTTCTAGTTCCGTTATCAGAATTCTAATGCTAAATCGGTATCCTGAAATTTTCTTTTGAATATCGAGAATGGTAATGTCATAAAAATTGAACTGAATACAGGAAAAGAAATAAAGTACTAAAAATGGACGAACAAAAAGAAAGAGATGACATACTTTTGGTAACAGTAGAATCTTAAAGAATTATTTCTTTGTTTATATTGGCTTTTGTCATTGTTCCTTGCTTCTAGAAATACATTTACAACAGAATTAGTGACTGGTTTAACCTCTACATAATCTTTTCAAATTTATCAAACGAATGCGTATTTTTAGGAATTTTATTCCAATGTTTGTTTTCTTTTTAGGAGATCAAGTCCTGACATTGATTTCAGTTGCCGTTTTGCGATTTAAAATTTTTCATTTCACACTGTCAGCGGGCTATTAAAAAAACTATAACTTTAATTGATTTCTCTTTATTGAAATGCAAATTAAAAACAATTTGAAGCATTTTTCTGATTTTTTAAAAAAGAATTTTTAGTAAAAAATATTAAAATAATTAACAAAAAGTAAATGGAAAGAAATTCTTATGTGATATAAAGCAAAAAAAAAAAAAAAAAATGATAAGAAATCCTATTTACAAGCAAATTAAAAATTTTCCACAAAATTTTTTTATTATGGATCTAGTTTTAAATATCGGATTCGTTAATTAAATTAAACGAATATTAGAAAGCAGGATAATTTTGATGATAGTAAAAAAATGTCATATAAAGCATTTTATTTTAATTTAACAATATTTTCTTTTTTATACCGACTCATTTAAAAATCTGAAAATAAGGTAAAATTGTTTGGTGGGCAGTTTTTTGAATTAATAAATTTTCCCCATTTTTTCCCTTTAACACTCAATAGACATTTCTAAAGAAAACAATTCGTAATTTTAATTTACTTTAAAATTATATTAGATCATTATAATAAAATCATATTACCTATTTAAAAATGCATTAATTTATATTATTACTTTTCTTTACGAGACAGTGTTTCCAATTATAACGTGATATTCAATAAATAAATAAAAATATTTTTAATATTTATTCGAACAAGAAAAAAATGAGCTGTAATTCAAAGTAAATTTTCATTCATTAAAAATTATTTACTATGTAAGTTTTCAAAAAAAAAAAGTTCTATTTTAAATTAATTTTCTGAAATTGTGACCAAAGAATAATTCTGTAAAAGAATAATTCTTTATGTAAAGTGTTTTAAATAAAAAAGGAATCAAAGTAAAATTTTAAAACATTTCCTGTTTTAAAAGATAAAAGTAACTAATAGAAAATATAATCAAAATTAAATTAAAAATTTGTCCGCTAGTTTTTTTTTATTTTATCACTTGGTATTTATTGCAATTACAAAATATGTTTATAGATGACATTTTTATATAATTTCGTCATTTTATCGTTAAATTAAAAAAAGGTAAAAAAAGATAATTTAAAAAAAATTGCAGTAAGTATCTGAGGAAAAGACAGAAGAAGAATATTATTTATAATAATTTAACTGTCCTTTATAAATTTTGATTAACAATTTTAAAAAATTTGATTCTTTACATGAGAATTCTTAATAGCAAACAACATTTGCACTTTTTAGAATTTAATATTTTTTACAGTACCCCAAAAACAATGCAGTATTTTTTCAGATAAATTAAGAATTGCGAAATCTACTTTTAACGAGTGCAAGTTCTATTTTTAACAACAACAAAAAAATTTCACCAATGGGTGTGATATTATAAATAACACATTATGAAAATTTTTATATTCACCTAACTCAGAATTTTACTCATATAATTGATAAGAAAAAAAAATTAAAATTTTTTCACGTAATTTGTAATAAACAAAAGGGAAGTTAAAATATTTGGTTCTTAAAAATATTGAATCTAAATATTAAATATGATTTCTTCTTTTAACATATAAAGCGCAAAAAACCTTATTAAGAGAAAAAAAATGATTTTGCTTATCATCAGGTAAGCATTGAACACTATATGTATCAGTGGTATACAGCCAGAAGTGTCTGGGTACGGGAAAGGAAAATGAACTAATTTTGATAATTATTGCTCCAAATATTATCTTTCTAATAGGAAACAATATAAAAAAAATATACCATTTGTATACAAAACGAATGTATTGCACTTATGCACAATTATCAAACTATTTTGTTTCTGTGACTCAGATGATATTTTAAACCAATAAGAACAAAATTAGTCATTCCCCCCTTTCCCCTTCTTTTACTTCGCCTTTGGATGTATATCTATCATATTTATCAAAAAAGAAATAATGTCAAAGAAATATTAAAAAGTTTTTAGCATTATGAATAAAAATTTTCTCATTAATGTCAATAATAAATAATGAATTTATAGAATAATTTTTTTTCTTTCTAAACATTATGCCGGAACGATATTCTTCTAAAAAGAAGAAAAATTTTCTTTTTTAAATTCTACTCACCCCGGGATTGACATTGTCCTGCCTCGCCAACAGTGGGTTGATAGTCCACACCGGGGTCGGAGCTCCGATTCGATCCGACAGCACCTTCGCCATCGAGAATCGTCTGCTGATTCGGAGCGAGGCGCGCTTCCCGGGGTGCAGGCAACGGACGCACCTGCGGAACGGACCAATGGTAGAGCGCCTACGTCAGCTGCTTGTCCGCCGGAAGCCATGTGACCGGGAGTCGCACACCTGCTCGCTCCATTAATAAGCTCTATGGGGAGGGTGGCGGGAGACGACTTCTGTTCGATTCCTGTTGATGGTGTTCTTTTTTCTTTCCCGTGTCCGATTGTTTTGTTTTTGCTGCTTCCAGCGAAAGGATTAAATCCGTACTATACGGCTCTGACGTACACTGTTGACACTTCGATTTCGTAAATGTGCAAGCGCTCATTTGTTTTAAAAGATGGTGACATTGCACGTTATATCAGGGCGTTTTACAAATTTCAAAGAACAAAGGAAAATAGTTTTACGAGTTGTTCGAGTAAAATTAAAAAAAATAATTAGATGTTTACCCGACATCCTGATTGACGGGGGGGAGGGCAACAAATGAAACACAATGAATCAATATGCTTTAAAGTATAATAGGTCTTCAATAAAAAAAAAGCAATGCTTAAACTAAATCTATCATAATTTTAAGCAAAACCATAACTTCAAAGTATAGAAAAGTTTAATTGTGTCTGGGATGTCGTTTTAAACTTAACGTTTATTTATAAACATCAAGAGGTATAATAATATTTCTAGCTGGGAAAATATTTTAAATGCAGAATAAATTATCTTTCTTACTAGCCGCCTTTGGCGACCATCTGGTTCGCGATGAGTAATGCGTTTTAAAATTTTCAATTAAATCACATATTCATTAGCCTTGAAGTAATTCCGGGCATTGATTGGCCTGAAATTAATATTTTCTTTAAGATGATGGACGGAAAGTTCTAAAAGAAGACGTTATTCTAATAACTTTTTTTATAAATCAGTCAGTTTTAATTATTGTCTTAGAAGACTGATTGATGTAGCAACTTTTATTTAAAATATTAATAAAAATATTTTGTAATATATGGCTCACAGAGCAAAGTATGAAGAAGCTAAAACTCATTATTCATCAATGCATTGTTTGACTAGAGCTACATAAAATGTAACTATTTACTTCATTTAGATCAAATTAATAGTATTAAATAATATATATGCCTGTTAATAATATTTTACAAATTGGCCATCGGACCGGAATTTGAATGCATATCCTGTATAAATTCAATCCTGTATAAAAAAAAAAGATAATTTATTCAATTAATGATTGAAATATTGCAAACAGTCATAGAATCCATTGTCTTGCATTTATTTTTTTAGAAGATATCACATTTTATATTTATGTTATTTTATCCAGTCACGTGCTGAAAGTTGCATTTCTTTAGATTTATTTGCGATTATAGTTGTTTTTTTTATTTGAACTTCCGTTATTTTTTTCTTTTATTTTATTCAGTCACGTGCTAAAAAACATGGTTAAAATATTTCTTTAAAAATTCGTTAAAAATAGAAGTAACACTGATACCATTAGAAAGTTAATTTTTTAATCTTTAAATTGATGTAAAAATCCTTTTTGTGTGATAAATTTTCGGAAGTTATAGCGGAAAAACGACGGAAATTCGTTTAAAGTTTAATTAATTCAAATTCTAATTAAAAATTCGAAAAAAGAGCTCAGAGGTGCACATTCCCGACCTCCAAGGTATACATGTACCAAATTTGCTAGCTGTAGGCCCAACGGTCTGGCCTGTAGAGCGCCAACACACACACACACACACATTAAGCTTTATAAGTATAAATTGTCTGAGTCAATAAATATACTGAAAAATCATGAAGTTTAAGTTTTTCTTCTTAGTTCAATTAACCATATTTAATACAATATCTTTGATAATTAGCCATATTCAGTAAAAAAAAATTAATAATCAACCGAATTCAATAAAATGTTTTTAATAATTAGTCGTATTAGAATTTTTTTTAATAACTAGAAATATTTAGAAAACTAATTTTTATAATTAGCCATTTTCAGTAAAATCTTTTTAATAACTAGTCATATTCAGTCAAATATTCTTGATATACTAACATTTAAAGTTTAAAATAATTACATTCTTCTATGACTTTTTTGCATGTGACACAATTCAATTTTGAACAAAGTGGTATCCCCCCCTCTTAGATACTGCATTGACAATTTTCAATATATTTATGCACTGAAAGGAAAATGTAATTATACGAAACAAAACTTATTTATTTACCGTCTGAGTTTGCATAAAATGAATAAGTTTTAAGAGAGAAAAATAAAATAAAAGAAAAGAAACATAAAAATTAGAAAAATGAAAGGCGGAAAATAAATTAAAAATAAATAAAAGACTTATGAGAAAAAGCATGAAAACCGAATTAAAACTATGAAAAGTAGATTTATCTACTATTCAGAAACATTGTAAAATGGCATTGTAAAATATTTAATAACAAATGCTAATAAGATGTAAAAAAATGCAGATAAAAATATATTAAAATCGTTGCCACGCATTGATTACAAATCCAGTATATTAAAAAAATTAAAAATATTGTTGTAAAAAATATTTAAAAACATTTCTAAAAATTGATTGCAATTGGAAAAAAAATTATTGGAAATAAAATTATTTCTGATAATTTTATTTTTTGAGTTCTTAAGTATTATAAATGATGGGTTTTGTGTGATAGCATGCTTCGAAGTTATTCAGAGAGAGGAAAACATTAAAATTTCAACTAACTTTTAATTAATTATAAATTTTAATTAAAAATTGGTAAAACATTTTAATGAATACCTACTCTAAGGACCTACTCTTCTGGAAAATTTTGAAGTTTCTAATAATGAACGAAAAAAATTTACTTTGATCCACCATCTTATCAATAAGAAAACATTATTTTGCATTTGTACAGTAATAAATTATTATTAAAAATAAGATATTCATCCAACTCATCTTAATCTAAAAATGTTAAGGTCAAGTGGTTTTCTTAACTATTTTGCTTGTGAATCTTATCAATTTTGAAAGCTCTTCGCATATCTTAACCGCTGTTGCGTTGTTTCAGGCAATCCCATATAAGCTTGAAAATCTATTTAAAAAATGTATCGACAAAAGCTTTAAAATGGTTTCGTGTGTGTGTTTTACAACAACAATTAAAAAAAAGTCTTAAAAAATATGTTGTCCTAAATAATCAATGACATTTCTATTTAATTTTATTTAAATACTGAATGCCTTTGGACAGCAGCTATTTAGTCAGATTTATTGATTGCTAAAATTTCAATTAAGTCTTTCATGCTGAGCTTAATATTAATCGACTTTTTATTTTTAATGTTTAAATTGTGATAGATATTATATCAGAAACCTTATTTCGTGCTTTTATGCCTTCTTCCACAACAAACAAAATTTGAAATTTAATTTGAATTGGGAAGTGATCAACTAATCCAATAATTTGCTTTAAATTGAAACTTATTTTTTTAAATGTGAATACCATTATATATTAATCACTAACGTATGTGGTACAGAAATCGCTTTTATTAATTACTGTCCAATGGCAGTAACCGAGTCGAGATAGCTTTGTTGGTAGGCAGTGCCGGCCTTCTTTATGAAGAGACCCGTATGCAAGAAACCATTTGGAACCCAAATTTTTTTTAGCAAAGTACAAAAGAAAAAAATGAACATTTGCATATGTATTTAATAATGCGTGATTTGGTTTTTGTTATTAATTACTCCAGTAAAATGACAAGTTTTCCAATTTCTCTTTCAATACTTAGTACAGCAAGAGCGTTTAAGCATTATACCCGTATGCTTAACAGAAGACAATCCTTTATTTAGTTCCAATTTGCTGAAAGAAGGTTCATCATGTATTATATTTAGTAACTGGCGATGGAAAGGATTGTAAAAAATATTGCTTTAGTTATAGACTAAAGTAGAAACCTGATGATTTGCAAATCCATTTGAACCCAGATTCAGCCTTGACTTTTGGATGCCGAGCACGCCACTCTGTCTTAACATGTCTGAAGGGGATTTCTTTATTCATAAATGAGCATTTCCTGCCTTTTTATAGATATTACTGCGATCTTTGCCTTTAAAGACTCAGTCAATACCAACCATGTGAAAACAAGCTTTTAGTATGAGTAACATTATTATTGTTCAGAACACTGTCTTAATTTTTAATCTTGGTGGGGCCCCTCTCAGTTGCGGGGCCCGGGTGCATAGCACCCGCTGCATCACCCTGTTGATAGGTCGTTGGGCTTATATCTCTTGAATTATGAGTTCGAATCCCACCAGCTGAAGACTCTCCATGTACATGGTGGCTGGTGCACTTATGAATTTGCCGTAGCCACAAAGTGCAAGACTATTCCATTGAGGGTACTGGATCAGAGGTAGTCTGATTCATATCTAATTTACAATCTGTAAATGAAATATATGAATGAAGAGAAAAGGGGTGGGATCATGAGTAACTAAGACGCACTTTCGGCCCTAGATGGCGCTAGTGAAACGAGAGACAATTAAACTGGGCTTAGATCGCTGACTTCATCAGCAGGTTTATCGATGACAAGTAATGTGAATAACAACATGGCAGCCAATGTTAACAAATCATCATACGATTTTCAGATTGTTTTATTAAACATTTTTACAATTGCATGACCAGCGGCCGAAGAATCTCCGCGTGTGTGGTGACTGGCGGGATTATAAATCCGTCGTGGTCACAAAGTCCTCCATGTCGAGAGTAATACCACTAAGGGTACTGTTTCAGAGGTGATCGTTCTCTGATGTAGGTCTAAATTACGATCTGGGGAGGATTGAATGAAATGCATGAATGAAGTCCGCCTTGTAAAAGGGGCTGTGACGCTTAAGTAGTTAAATTGTACTTTTGGCCGTAGATGGTGCTACTGAAAATAAACCAGAGAAGCACAGTTCGGATTAAATCGCAATGGCTCTTTAGTCAGCGGTCTTGACAATGACAAAAGCCATTATAAAAAGCCACAACCGTATGGAAATCAGCTCTTCGCTTAAATAATTAATGATGCTGCAAAATAAGCTTAGAAATGTTTAGGAAACGGTGTGAGGTGACATAAAAATCCCTTCATTTATAAGAAAGAATAGGTAAAAAAAAGTCAAGCAGTTCAAAAGGTTTCAAACAAAAAAAAAAAAGTCAAGAAGGTTTCAAACAAAAATTTTAATCGTGCTCAAAGAAACATGTGACCGTGATCAGATGTCTTTACTTGCCTACAAAAATTAATGTTCACATTTTCAAAACAATTATTTTACAAAAACAGTTTTTGTAATACCTTAAGAGATAAAAAAAATTCCTTTTTAATAATATTAATTTCATTTCCTTATCATTTCTACATTGATTTAAAAAATATCTTCAAACTCATCCATCAAAATATTTGATGACGTATTTTTACTATCATTAACTCCGTAGAAGAATTTCTGACTTCCGCTTTTATTTCTTAAAATATACACACTTCTTAATTTGCAGCAATCATTTAATTAACATCTCAAAATGTCAATAATAACACACTGGTCTCCAAAGTCGGCTAATAGTAATTACAATAATTCAACTTTGAAGTTTTGTGTGTACTTCAGTCTATATGTTTTTAATTTTCCTAGTATCTCAAGCAATTATATTTTATTGATTCAATGAAAATTTCATTGTGCGACTATAAGAAAGAAAAACTTTAAGCTAAAATATACATAATATATTTTTGCAATTTAATTTTATCTCTAGAATAAGGCAATAGAGCTTAAAATAGTTAGTGTTTGGTGAATTAAGAATAACAATTCTTTATCTCTGAAGTTCAAGTGTTTTTATGACAAATTTAACACAAATAAATGCTTTAGAAAGTATCTTCTCAAATGGGAAAGTAAGTAAATTGTACATACTTTCACCATTAAAAATGGATTAAATTTGTAGCAACAGTGAAATTCGTTTGAATTTTATGGCAACAATGAAAATATTAATATTAGGAAAAAAATTTGCTCAATCACTAAATCGGAATAATTGAAACGATATTTTTTTAGAGTGAACACATTGAACCCTCTCTCTAATTAACTAATCCTCTTCTCAACTGTAATTAACCCTTCAGCTGCTTAACCCGAAATTTCTGCGTGTTGACAATGTTCATTTTCTGTTGGATCCCGCATTTTTCATAGATTAGAGTGTTTATTTTTACGATTACAGATTTTTTTTATATTATATTATTATCACGTAACATATAATATCAGTCCACTTTCTATGAAAAGTATTTGAACTTATATAAAAACATCAAATAAATAGAGATTTTTTTTTAAATTACGCAGTTAGAGGGTTAAGAAATATAAATAAAGATCCAATTATAGGATTACAGGTAGTCCGAATATCAAATTTAAATCACGGTTATGAGCATGTTAAGATGGTCTAAAATCATTTTTGAGCTCTAATATTTTCTGAAATAACTGAAGGAAAAACATCACTATTTTGTTAAATTTTTCATTAACCTACTGTTCCATTTTTGGAACACCCCTCACATAAAAGTTATTATTTTTTTTTTACCTAACATATAGAAATTTCATCCAAAAATTCAATTTTTTTAACCTTATGCATAAATGGGGTGATTAAAACTATAAGTAATTAAATTTAAAATTAATAAAAAACTGTGCCGAGATATATATTGCATCCTTACATATTATATTTTGATCAAATTTGACATTTTTTTGGATAAACAATTTGACTTGTAGAGTGCCAATATAAAAGCATATACATTTGACTTTATTATTACCAAATTATCTTCACTAAATGACGCATGTTAATTAAGACCTTGTCCCTGAGCCTGTCGGTCTTTGTTCCCTTCGCTGAATATACTCGCAGTCCCATCTTCAGAACGGGGAGGAAAACAGATGCTAAGACGCCAGTGTGCAATTTTTTTTACTTTCTTCCGCAACTGTTTCCTTCGAATGTGAATGCAAAAGAGCAGAAAAAAAATTGCCAGGTGCTTAGTTTTTTTATGACCAAATTTCTACGTGTGTAAAATCCGATGAGGATCTAAATCGAATATCCGAAATAAAGTCAGAATTGTAATTTGAACTGATGTGCAATACTTTTGTAACAAGGTCACCCAAACAAGACATTTGAAAGTTATAAATAAACAAAAGAATATGACCTTTAAAGATGGATTGTTATTCTGTTAATAATGTTTTAGATCTCATTCTTGCTTATTAACCAAGGAAAGTTGTAGTAGGACAGTTCTTGCGTTTTGACAGAGAGCTTAAGGAACTTAAATTTTTTTTTTATTTGCCTCACAATTGAAATTGCAATTATTAAACAATCTAAACATAGAATAAAATGAAGTCTTATGAAAGTGTCTGTTTATTTGGACCATAAAAACCTGAGAAATAGTGAATGGATATTGGAGATATTTACACTATTTTGTAGAGCATATATTGGGAAAAGTTTTACTACTTTTAAGTCATATCAAAATAAAAAAGGGAATTTTATAATTGCGATTTTAATTATTCCATGCATGAGGGAAAACCTCAAACTGAACACATGCAAATAGCAAGAACTTTAGTATGCATAAGCGATACGTTTCTTTGTTAACGTCTGATTTTAAACTGCGATTCAAATCTCAGTATGCCCAAAAGGAAGAAATTGAACCTTGGCCGGAGCCCATTAAATGCACAAAAAGCTTCGTTCCATAAAAAATTGTTTTGTAGTTATTTTTGATAATTCCTAAATATATTTTATGTTTGTTTGATGTTAGGTTTCAGGCCCATGTCATATCGGATGGAGGTTGGGATAAAGTTTAAAGTTAATTTTTCTACTTGAATACTATATGTACGGGTAAAGCTGTGCGGGTACTGATAGTTATTTACATAAAAGAAAATTTCAGCATTAAAAGTAAACAATATAAGTATAGAATTCAATGTATTAAAAATTTTCATGAAAGCTCATGTCGAAAATATAATTAAAAAAAGTGACTGAAACAAGTAAAGATAAATTATCGGTGGAAAATGCATTGCTAAATGCAAAATAAAATTATCGGAAGAAAATTACATACATAAATTTTAACTGTCCAGTAAAAAGAAAACACACTGAATCAGCGTAATAAAAGTTTCAGACCTCAACTTATTGATCTTTCATCCAATCCAGCATTAAAAAATGTAAATTAGTTGTGAAATTTGCGACCTCATAATTTAATTCTTATTTATGCCTGTAAAAAATCAAATATGTGTTAGTCGCTAAACACCAAAACAAAAGTTAGGATTGCAAAAATTTAGAAATTCAATTAAAAGACGCAACTTTATTTCTTCATATAAGATGAATATAAAGAAAAGATCTTTTAATTGTCAAAAATTCAAACTCGAGAGTTTTACGAATACCAACGTTTCAAAATACTTTATTTGGAAAAAAAGAAAAAAAAAGAAACCGGAATTTTTTTAATTTGGCAAATAATATTTTGTATTCACTGAAAGTTTTTCTGTCTGCTCAAATGTAAAGGAAAATATCAACAATGAAATGAAAAGCGTTTGATATACATTTAAAATTTGGTACCCAATTTTAGAAATTGAACTGTAGATCCGTATCAAATTTTGAATAAAATCATTGAATAATATTAATGGATTGACTATCTGTCATGCATTCTCATACGTGTAAATACAATTAACCAAAAATAAATGGCTTAAATTAATGACATGAGATCTTCCTTTTAAATTTGGAATTTTGCATTGAATTTAGTTTTCAATTTGCTTGTAAAAAAGTTTAAAATGCTTAAATAATTTTCTTTACTACATAATGAATCTCAAAACGTTCATGTACTGAACTCTGAGCACTTTGGATATTCGCGAAATTGTACAGAGGTCTACAGCTTTTATCTCAAGGAAGGGAGGGATAACACATTTAATACGGAATGTGCAAGAAAGTTTTTGACAGACTATTCCCTCTGATTATTAATGGTGTGCATCATTTTCATGGGAATATACGAGGGTTGGAACTTTAATAGTGGCAACTATTTATCTGCATGGAATACAAAAGCGATTCGTGTCTCCATGTTTTACAGTCCTACAATACAGTAGCCAACATTGTATACTACCTATTTCCAACGATGTGTAAGTCTCAGAACACCTGTAGCAGTGTCTTTTCTGTTGACAATTCGAATGATCTAGTCTACTGCCTCAAGAATCTGTCTTGAAGGTCTAGGCTTTAGGATGACACCATCATAGTCATACACAAGAATCAGCATAAATTTTGCATTATTGGTGTTCTGAAGAAATTTCCAACGTCTTGGTGACCCTTGATGACACCATTCGTTTGATTAGCGTTTGACTTGGGCTGGTACGATCTGATCCAAATCTCATTCAGTATAAGGTTGTGCAACCTCTGCTATTGCACATTCAATTTTTATCCAACTTTGTTGTTATTGTTTTGAACTTACTTTAGACCGCAAATTAATACAAAGATAACTTTTTCGTTTCATTCCGAATGCTTGTGACGTAAGAGTCTTTTCCGGAGAGGTAAAATAGGTATGTAGCTAACGTGTGATATACGTGACATTCTTTGGTTTTGTTTGCATTTGTTTTTGTTGTGGCATTTTTACAGCAGTGTTGTCACTATTAAAGTTCCAACCCCGAATTAAACGCATCTTTATAGGGAACTTGCAACAATCTTTGAGAAGACTCTCACCGTGTATTATCTAGTTCCGATAATTTAATTAATAAATATCTAAACTAGATATCATAAATATTTACCATGTATATAGAGTTGGTGCATGCTAAATTTTTTGTGTTTGCTTAGATTCGTTGCAAATGTTTGGAGGGTATTCAGGAACTGCTTTCTAAGGAACAATATAGCTTGATCTCATTTATCTGTACATAGAAAATCATCTTTCATTTTTGTACATAAATTAATAGCATTTTCCCTTGTATTATTTAAACTTTATTTCAATGTGTTTGCTTACACATATTTGCATATATACTTTTGTATCTGTATCTTGAATTTTTTTATTTCTATATCATGCTTCGTCAATTGTTTTATATCATTTATACATGTTCCTGTTAGTATGTGAGCAATTTTGTTTCATTCTTGTTTGTATCTGTGTATTTAATTGTTTTCCCCGTTTTTCTTTGCATTTGTGCCCATGTCCTCATATTTGAAATTCATTCTGAAATCAATTGTGAATTAACTTGCATCTGTAAGGCTTGTGGTATGACTGTTGGTACTGTGGGAGGTGATGTTGGCTCAGAATAGAAACCGGGACCTTTGGGTTTGAAGCCTAGTAACATAACCACAGGACAAAAGCAATAGCTCATTCCAGTAGATGTTATCTGGCTTATTAAGATATCACCACAAATTCGCCCTCCAGGGAGCCGGCGAACGTTATGCGTTGTTGTTGAGTGGTGATGAATTGATTTGTTAAGTGAGTGGTTAGTGTATGTAGCTGTTGTGTCTAATGCGCCGTACACAGCTTTGTTTGGCGAGCGGAGAGCTTTTTTGTCACGCCAAGCGTCAAGTGAGTCTGACTACTTTGGTTGCGGGTAGATGGGGACACATCAGTTACATGAAGGTTTATTGTTCGAGGTCACTATTGTGGCTGGTGAAATGTTCTCGGAAGAGAACCCGGGACCTTTGGGTCTGAAGCCTAGTAACATAACCACAGGACAAAAGCAATTGCTCATTCCCGTAGATGTTATTTGGCTTTTTAAGATATCACCACAGTACACAAGGAGTTTATTCATTGAAAACAAAAAAAAAAAAAAATGTTTAGAGGCCAATAATGCTCAGGAGATTGCTTGAAATTAAGCTGAAAATTATTTGTCCATCCTGAAATAATTCAAGCTGTTCATTCAATTTAAGTATATTAATTTTTTAAATAAATTTAATATATATACTGAACAATAAATGGGAAATTAATATATATATAATAATAATAAATACACTTAACAATAAATATTTTTCGGCATATATAATTTTCAAAAAAAATTTATTTGATAATTTTTTTAAAATTATAAATGCCGAAAAATTATTTTAATATATAAATTTCTATAATTTAATTTTTAATTACCTGTGTTGCGTTTCTTTTACAATTAATAACTTGTCCATAACATAATATTCACGATTCCCTGCCCCATCCCAAGAAAAAATTTTAGACATCAAAAAGTCATGCTTCTTTAAAATCTTTATACCTATTGTATTCATTATGAATTTAAATCCTCCTAAATGAGTCAATTCCCGTGATATCATAATACTGCTAAAAATGTAACTGTCCGCTTCATCTCTGTTTTTACTTTTCGGGGTTCTTTATGTTAACAACTTTCTTAATTCTAAGGTTAACTACACAGATATGAAAGATAATCTTTTTCTTTTAGCTTTAGAAACAAGAGAGAAAATCGAACGATTAAATATTTAATGAAACAGTTGGTTTGAAAAGTTCGAATTTCGTGCTAACAATGAAATATATTTTTGACAATCCGCTGGTTTGAATTTGGAATATCACGAAAATTCGGGGGAAAATTATCAGGACAATTTTATCAGCTTTAAAATGATAGGGGAAAAAATAAATTTTCTTCAAGTATGTTTTGTGGAGTTATTACGGGAAAACTCAAAATATTTCTGAAATTTAATTAATAAGAACGCTACTTAATAAAATTTTATAAAAACCACTCCGAGCTTCATATCTCCAAATTCCAAAGCATTTTTTTTTTTTTTTCAAATTTAGCAATCTAGATTAAATGGTCTTTCTTGAAAAGCATCATATATATTCTTTATAGTTCTTATTATTCTGTATTGTTTATTCTTTATTATTCCTTTTATTGTTAATAGTGAAAGGTATACATATGAAGAACTAAATTTTGTTCGACTTGTACATTATTTAATGAAATATATATATTAAATATGACGATTTTGTAAAAAATTATAAGTAATTAGAAAATTCAGTCTGAATTTGAATGAAACTCAAACATTTCTAATACGAAGACACTGCTTTGTGATTTATGAATGCCAAATAATACTCCGCAGTTTCTCCTTCTCTAATCCAACCCAATTACTGTTGCTCCAAGCTAATTATTAATAGTGGATGTTGCGTGCAAAACTTCATTAAAACTTCCCCTTGCTCGTGTTTCGGGAGTGTAATTAGAGGGGCTGGCAAAACTTCGAACACCTTTCAAAATTTACTTTTCCAATTTGCGTGCATATGGAACTCTTCATGCACGAGTTGATTGGTGTATCACTAATGAATAAAAAAGGATGTTTATGAATGACGTTAAGAGGAATTCGTTGTTGAAAATAATTTAAATGTATGGAAATGATAAATGTTTATTTGGAAGGCTAATTTAGTCAATTAATGTATCAATACTTTCTAAATGGTTAAGAAGATTTTTTTTAATTCATTGGTACAGAATATTGTTTCCATTAAAATATGAAGTGCTTGTATTTATTTATACCAGCGGGTGACCGAGCTCCGCTCGGAGAAAACAGGTATCGAAGCTAACTCGAAGATTTAAATTTTCAATTGTGATTTATCAAAACAATACATGCCATAGGAAAATTTGTGAAACCATTGGTGAAAAGACAACCGGTTAAACCTCGGCTTTTCATCGTCCACCAGCGATGTCATGTCTTGATGTTCCATTGGAAATCCCCATCTGCACTGGTCTCTTCCATGTTTGCTGACCATGCACGGAGCGCTTGGGTTCATATCACCACACGGGTTATGGATCATCCATTTCGAGATCAGTTTCTTGAGTTCCGGATCATCTTCTGGAAACTTTATTAGTTCGCCATATTGGCTATAGATGGCAGCATGTTACCGCTTGAAAATTTAAGTAGCCATTATGGCGAACTACTAAAGTTTGAAAATATCCTATCTGTAACTCCGAACTGCTCGACCGTAGCGCTTCAAAACCGGCGCCAATCGATTCCTCGTGGCCAAAAACCCCAGACCCCCAAGTTTACCGAGTTTATTAATTCTGGGGCGATTTTCGACTTGGCAACCATTCCTCGTATTATAGTACAAGATAATAATAGCCTTTGGTGACCAGATAGTTCACCGGAGATATTGGTTACATTCAATTTCAATCAGATTGCCTAAACAATGTCCATTATTGTCAAGTATTAAATTTATTTTATTTCATTAGTTTTGGATATGTTAAGTTCATTGTACATATGTGTTTTTTTAAATAAAGACTTATTTCAAGACATCATGACGCTATTCCATCCAATTCATCTCTAAATTGAATTGGCAGTATCATAATTTCACCATTTTTCCTGCATATGATATTAAACTAGATAATTCTTCGTTATTTTTCAACAACTGAAAAAAAACCACTTTATCAAATACTTGACGAAGCAATCAGAATGATTTCAGCTTCTTTCACAACGCTGAAACTATTACTGTGAAATATGTTGAATTATTCATTCAGTCTACACTAAAGAATTTTACAGCAACGAACTATAATTAAAATACTAATGACAAAAAAAGAGTTCTAATTGCATATCCCCCCCACCGGAAGTATATCTGTTCCAAAGTTAAACTGCTTGGTCAGCACCACGCCAACACAACACGCACACATGTTTTTTTAAAAAAATTATGAATAGAGATATAGTTATTTCTTGAAAAATGCAAAATTTAAAAAATTAGCTCAGCATTCAAAATATAACATATGAACTATTTGATTATAAGTGTAACACAAATTATAGAAACTACGAATATTATACTTCTCGATGACACTCAATAGTATTGCAATTTATTAGCGAAATCAGCAAAATAATCAAGATTAATTGTTTACTTGACGGAGAGATTTTTTTATCGATACTGTTAGATATATCGATATCTCTCAAAACTGTAAAATCGTTCTATAGTGTCGAAAGATTTGTCTGTATTGTTACAAATGGAAACGTTCTTTTCAGTGAGGCTATAAATTGTATGTCATTAAGAAGATTTAAAGTAACCAAGGTCTTGTAAATGAAAACAAACAGTCATATGGAATGGAAGACGGGTTATAAAGTATTGATGAAATGGAAAATATATTAAAAAACAAAAAAGGAATGGTCTTCCCTAAACTTTCTTGCATACTCTTAAAGAAAACTTTACCCACCGTGACTAGAAACTGAGACCTATGGGCTGATTGCAATACTTTTGTATACATATGTATAAGAAATTTTTAAAAAAAATCAGAAGGATATTGGATTGAATTCAGGCACAAGTTGTGTACGTTAAGCAAGTCTATTGTGTACTTGTAAAAAGATAAGCCATATTACTGACTCACCGTCCCACGCGAAGGCACTCGGAAATAAATACTGAATGACCGAACCGCGCCTCAGCAACACTGGCGGGAACTGTGGTTGAGTTCTAAGGGCCATCACCAGCCACGGTACAACTTTCCCAGAAGGAAGTACGACCCGATATCGATGGGAAGAGTCAGATCTCCCACCTTTAGTGTATCCACCTGGTTGGTCAGATCCAACCAAGATGTGGGAACCATCTCATCCTTAATTACGAGGTGACCCCAGGATTTTTATAGAAGGATAAAAGTTGTGTCAACAATTCTTAATTTAATGTATATAAATGCCCTTCATTTTTATTAAGCTCACCGAAAATTGGTCTCTATGGTTGAGCAAAATCAGTTCATTTGAGATAAATTTGGATATAGAAGAAAATGTAAATGTTTATTGTCGCTTTTCCACTAAAAAACATATTTTTATTACAAAATTCGGCAGAAATAGAAAAAAAATGCTCTTAAAGCTGAATAAAATTTAATTGCAAAACACACACACATTTATTTAGAAAAAAAAGAATAATATACATTTTATCCATCACAATTTTTAAAACCAAATGACTAAATATGTAAATATTCTTTAATGAAACACATAAATGATTATAGTTGCTTTTATTAACTTAAAAAAAAATTCTCTGAATAGTTTAATACTAGAGGTTGTATATTTAAAACGTTAATTTATTTCTCTATTTATTAAAACCTTCTTATGCGTTTAGCTCCAAATAATTTCATCATTTTCTTAAAAGCACGAAATTTTCTTTAAAAAAATCGTCTAAAATTGTTAAAAAATATTTAAAACCCATACACGATTTGTCCATATTTATTTTTTTGATCTGTAATGTAACTTGTAATCAACCCTGCTTTGCTTATGTTAGAATTATTTTAAGACACTAATGAGTTTAGAGAGGTTTTGCTTTAGGTTACAGGTATTTGTATCATTGGAAAGATTTTCAGAGAAGCATTAATGGAAAAAAAAATTCAGCAAATATTTGAAAAAAAAAAAAAGTCATTCGTTATTTTCTTCCTTCGGCTCTATTACTTCGGCTTTTATTAACTTTTCCAAAAATTCTCTGAATAGTTTTTGTTTCTTAAGACTTTAATATAAGAAGCTGTATACTTAAAAGGTTAATTTATCTCTCTGTTTATTAAAATCTTCTTAATGCGTTTAGCTTCAAATATTTTCATCATTTTCTCAAAAGCACGAAATTTTCTTTAAAAAATATCTAAAATTGTTAAAAAAAACCTTTTAAACCCATTCACGATTTGTCCTTATTTATATTTATCTGTAATGATTTTTCTTCTTTTTTATATCAGTGCATGCTTCAGTGTCTCGAATGCGATTTCCTCTGTATATATTCTGACGTACAAAATCTGTGACCCAGTTTATTGCGATTACTGCAGTTTGACAGTGTGCCATTGTTCTAGCACGTCGACTAGTGATAAAAATTCCTTTCAATTCATTTATGGCCGTAATAATGAAGCAGTAAAGTCGAACGGAATTGCACATTGGAAGCATTGATTCGAGTTGGATGTCGAAGGGATGCTGTACACATGACTGCAGGAGCGTCGACAAGGTTGGAGTCAGTCACTGAAATATTTCACAACCACATTTCTGTGAAATTCCTGAAATTCCAAACTGTTTTAGAGAATTTTGAACGTTTAATGTTGTTTGGTTAAACTTGTAATCAGCTATGCTTTGCTTATGTTAGAATTATTTTAAGATACTAACGAATTCAAAGATGTTTCTCTTTAGGTCTATGTATTTATATCATTGGAAAGATTTTCAGAGACGCATTGATGGAAATTTTTTTAACAAATATTTGAAAAAAAAAGTCATTAGTTATTTTCTTCCTTCGGCTCTATTTTTACTTTTGAGAGAGTTCCTTTAATATTTTTATTTTTTTAAGACCAAAATGTTTACAACGCTTCCATGAGGAAACTAGAGGGAGTTGTCTCTCCTGCAACTTATTTCTTCCATCTGACCACCCTGCCACTACTACAAGTAGCAATATCAACAGGATTTGCTGTGGTCGACTGCTGTTTTAAGTATTATCCAACTTTACAATGACCCATCCAACAAAATAACATCCTCTTCGAGGTAGTTAATTACTGTCCTTCCTCTTCACCTTCACACTCTCAAACAGTTGGTAAAAAACTGACTATCTCCGACATCATGTCCTTCAGGGTTTTGAGATTATATGGTACCATCTGTACTGTAGTTAAATCATTATTTTAAATCTTCAGTTTTTTTCTTAACTCTCAGATTTCAATACATTCTTTTAAATAGTGGTAAACAGTATCTATTTCTCCCCAAATGCATTTATTGTCCTGCGTTCTTACAAATTGAATAGAATGCTATAATAAATACGACTAATAGGATGGAGTAGGAAAAAATTTGGATTTCTTAATTAGTACTTTTTTCCTTTCACAGAAGTTTCAATACAATTCCTTGGATCATTCGAAGCATTTTTCTTACAGAAAATATCTGTTTATACTTAATCTATATCTATATCTACACTTATAATAAAGCTCAATGTGTGTGTATGTGTGTGTGTTGGTGCTCTACAGGCCAGATCGTTGGACCTACAGCAACCAAATTTGGTACAGGTATACCTTGAGATCCGGAATGTGCACCTTGGAGCCCTTTTTTCGAATTTTTTAATTAGAATTTGAATTAATTAAAATTTAAGCGAAATTTCGACGTTTTTCCACTATAACTTCCGAAAATATTGTCACAAACATGATTTTTACATCAATTTAAATATTAAAAAATTAGCTTTCTTATGGTATCAGTGTTTTAATGTATAATTTAAGCTTCTATTTTTAACGAATTTTTAAAGAAATATTTTAATCATGTTTTTTTTAGCTCGTGACTGGATAAAATAAAAGAAAACAATGACGGAAGTTCAAATTAAAAAAAAAAAGTACATTATCATCGCAAATTAAATCTGAAGAAATGCAACGTTTAGCACGTGACTGGATAAAATAAAAGAAATATAAAATGTGAAATTTTCTTTAAAAAAATGCAAGGCAAAGGATTCTATGATCGTTTGCAATATTTAAATCATTAACTGAATAAATTATCTTTATTTATACAGGATTGAATTTATACAGGATATGCATTCGAATTCCGGTCCAATGGCCAATTTGTAAAATATTATTAATAGGCAGATATATAGTTTAATACTAATAATTTGATTTAAATGAAGTAAATAATTACATTTTATGTAGCTTGAGTCAAACAATGCATTTATGAATAATGAGTTTGAGATTTCTTCATACTTTGCTCTGTGAACACTATTTTACAAAATAATTTTATTAATGTTTTAAATAAAAGTTGCTACATGAATCAGTCTTCTAAATCAATAATTAAAACTGACTGATTTATAAAATTAAAGAATATTATTAGGTAAACGTGCTCTTTTTGAGCTTTCCGTCCATCATCTTAAAGAAAATATTGATTTCAGGCCAATCAATGCCCGGAATTACTTTAAGGCTAATGAATATGTGATTTAATTGAAAATTTTAGAACGCATTACTCATGGTGAACCAGCTGGTCGCCAAAGCCGGCTAGTGATTCATAAATTAACAATTTTGGAGTGACTAGATTGTATATTTTGCAGTGAGGACTTTTATTTTACCATAACCACGTTTGTTCTTAAAGATTGCTTTTATCTCAGCCAATTTTTTTTTTGTATAAATATAACCTCTGCTGCCACATTGCAGCACCTGTTTTAAATGGCAGTTGTTAAAACTTATTATTGCACGGCTAATTTTACAAAAAAGTATAATTTTACTTTTCGTTCCAATTCTGTTCGGTGGTTGAATTTTATGAAGACTTTTAATTCCCTTTACCACCAGCTTGCGGGGTTTATACAACGTTTCCATGCAAATTCGTGACTTACTCCGCTACTTTTTCGATGACTTCAACCCATTTCCATGAAATTTGCATACAGTCATCATTTCCTTTGCATAATTAGGGGATTTTTTTAATCCTCGCTGTTGTTGATTAAATGTTAGAGGGATGTGTAGACTCAATGGCGCGTGAAGTGGACGCCTAGGGAGCGTCGTTTGACATCGCTCAAACCCCCCTCCATTCCCCCCCCCGCAAGAGTCAGTATAATCAAATGCGTAGGGACCCTACCAGCAATGTAGAGAGGGGTAAGATATTTTTTTTGTTGCTTTAATTTTAAAGTAATTTAAATTCGTGCTTTTATTCGATTTATAAGAGTCAGGCCCTCAGATTTATTCAAATTATGATCAACTGTCGTTTAAATTTCAGAACAGCATTCATGGGAATCTTTTTTTTACTCGTTTTTTCATTTTTGAATCCGAATCAGCGGATCATTTTTTTTTTCTACTCACACGTCAAGAGCCCAAGCTAACTTTGTATTAGAATATTTTAATTGTGTTGAAAAAAATCATGGCAGTTTTTACTTTCTCGTATACGTAGTTCAGAAAAATTAATCGTCAAAAAATTCAAAATCGAGATTTTAGTAAATATCTGGATTTTAGATTTCCCTGAATCAGAAAAAAAAAAAAAAACATTTTTGTAAACTGTCTGTGACAAAGATGGTTCAAAAATTCTTTGAGCTAGACTGAAGAAATTTTGTATGCATTCTTTACATCACATTTATAAATTTCTGTGAAATTACGAGCAAATGCTATTTAAAGAAAATCTTTTTGTCCGTTCTTCGAATATAAAGTAACATAATAATAACAAAACGAAAAGAGCTAGATGTAGGAATTTCAATACACACATTAAACAGGCAAGACTATAGTGTAAGCCACATTACAGACTCAAAGTCCCACTCGAAGGCACTCGGAAATAAATAATGAATGGTCTGACCACCACCACAGCAACATTGGAGGGAATTGTGATTGAATCCTAAGAGCCATCAACACCCACGGTACAACCATCGCCGTAAGAAGCACGTCCCGTCATCGATGAGAGGAGTCAGATACGCCAACTTAAGTGTATCCACCGGGTTGGCGAGATCCAACCTCAGGCTGGAAGCATCTCACCCCCAATTACGAGGTACCCCACTCCGGGTGTCTAAAACTATAGCATAGAAACCTATCTAATTTTGAACTTCAATCAGCTAAGTATTGAACTTAATTGGTCTATACTTTCAGAAGCCTCTAAATATGATAATTCACAAATGAAATGATTTGAATATACCGAATGCCCTATGTGATTTTGAGACTACAATTTTAATTCTAAAATTTTTTTTTCAATCATTTGGGGGAAAAACAAATCTAAAGTATATATTTACCTTTATTAAAGAGTACTTTTGGGGAGACAATTCCTTCTGGCTTAACTATTTTATTGAGTATTATTTTTTAATTTAAATTAATTGTTTACACTGGTGATACCGAAACAAACTTACTAAAAGTAATTCTTAATTAAATGTTTTTTTTATAATTTGTCACGATATTTGATGTGTGGAAACAAATAGCACATAAACAAAATCAACAACAGCCAAAAAATCTGGTTTTAGAAATCGGGAAGAGAGAAGAAACGAACCACTGCTCTTAAAATCTAGCTCGAAGCACTTTTGAAATTTCTTTGCCCCAGAGAGAGACAGATATACATACATTTCGTAATAGCTTAGAGATAATTTCCATAAATAGAATGAGATCAAAGTTATAGTAAGGGCATCGATTTCCCCGAATTTACATCAATTAACCGTATAAATGCTTAGCTCGTATATCATACTAGCATCTATTTATTGAATTTTGATAGTTTTAAGCAAAAAATAAACCATTCATAATTGTTACAATTCAACATTAAAATTATAATTCAGTTTTGATCTGAAATTTTTTTTAAAAATCTTAGCTATGACATTATTAAATAGATGTCAGGTATTCAATGGATTTCTATTTAAATCAAAGTAAGAAAATATTCCCAAAATAGAAAATGTCATCTTACTAGATAATAAAGAAAATAAAAAAGTGGTTAAGCAAAACTGACAGTTATAAAATCCTGATGTGCTCAAGAGCTATGGATTATAATACTTGTGAGTGTGTAGCATCTTATCATGGCAGTAAAAATTTATGCAATACTGCGGATTTAATGTAGCCATCTAAAATCTAGCTTAACAAATCCATGCATTTTCAGTTAAAAGAAAAATATCGCTGGACATAATTTTATAAGGACATAATGTAATTGACATTAAACTCATGTTGATCAATCGATCATGTGAAGAAATTGAATTTTCAATCAGTTTTGATCTGAAATTCTTTTTTAAATCTTATCTATGACATTATCTTTAACATTATTATCATTTTTGAGAGTCGACGACTTGGCGTAGGGGTAGAGTATCTTCCCCGTGATCCAGCGTTCAAATCCAGGTTCGGGCAGGGTTGTTATACTGTGTTCTATCTTTTGGTTGTATGAATGTTCCCTCTTGTAAAAAGGGGTTGTGCAAGCGACTGTTAAACATTAAGTAATGAAATCGTACTCATGGCCTTAGTTGACGCTACTGAACAGACAAAAGACGCTCATTTCGGCTTATCGCTGACAGCTTTCCATCACCTGGCTTGTAAAAGTGCCATAAGTAATAACAACAACACCATTTCTGAGAGATAAATTATATCTTAACACTTTGACTGCCGTGCCATTCACATTCGCGTGTCAACAAAAGTACTCAATCAATGTAGAATTTAGTGCGAGTAGAGCAAGTTGATATTTGGTTTATTTCTACTTGTTGCTCAGCTCGTGAGCCGCCTGTAATCCATACATATTATCTAATCAGCTATTTCCTTCTACACTACAATTAAAAGAAAGTATACAAGTAAGTATCTTTTTCGGTAGTGGTCCGAATCACAGGTATCAATTACAGCAGCGAATGTGTTAAAAAGTGAGTGATGAGAAGTTATAACAATTGTTCATACAAGATAGAACTAAAAGGTGAAATATCTCTTCAGATCTGCTATTGCGAGATATGAACTTGAATAAATTGTGATGGATGTTCGCTTTCAAGCATAAAAATAGTAAATTCGTTATTTTTCTTAGAAATCCTCTTTGTATTTTGCAATTTTCTGGTAATTGCTAAAAAACTACCAATTTGCGAGATGATTAGCAA
The DNA here is from genome assembly GCA_026543055.1 of Argiope trifasciata. Taxonomy (NCBI): domain Eukaryota; kingdom Metazoa; phylum Arthropoda; class Arachnida; order Araneae; family Araneidae; genus Argiope; species Argiope trifasciata. The sequence goes on from JAPMOQ010051568.1 coordinate 26,102, forward strand.
TGGCAGCTTCTTGATCTCAAAATCCTTGACCATAGGTTATTAAGATAAGCGTAATGGCTTGACAATGAAATTAATTATCTAGTTAGTGTGCTTAAAAACGTAAAATGTAATTAGTATTTATTAGCTATTTAATAATTACGACTTAAAAACTAAAGTCAATTTTATTCTAACTAAAATACTTATTTCTATTAAACACGAAGTCAAAAGAATTTATTCCAATCATGATTTCACTGTTCTAGATTCCCCATTCAAAATTAATTTCTATAAAATAAGCGAATGATTATTCTTTTAAAGATTATTAAATTATTTTTATTTCATTTAAACAATTACTGTGTTCACATTGCAGTGTTTGAATCTTGGCTTCAAGAACAACTGTTGAAATCCAGATTCCACAGGAATTGCAGTTATGGATTATTTCAAGCCTATTTTCTCAAATTAAACATTCTCACATTGGTTAACTGTTTGGGTTAGGAAAAGCATATGTCAGCCCCGGTATCATTTTCATCAAATTATCATTCATATTTATGAAATCTAGCCACAACAGATGAACAAAAGGAAATAATAACCCAATACTATGTGGAAAAATAAATTGTGTAAATTGTTTTGTGTTAATTATTTAAAACCTAGTTTTAATGTTCAAATAAGTGCAAACCGAAAGCCATGTGATAAAAAATGAGTTTCAATATGCAGTTACAATTGAATGAAAATCGTCACTCAATTTCATGTCTATAAAGATATGCAAAATAAAAATCGTTAACAGTTAAAAATAACCGTATTATACCACAAAAATCAATAAAAGAATTTTAACAACAAAGCAATTCCATTTATTTATATAAAAAATGTTTTTCTAATAAACGAAGTATATATATATATATATATATATATATATATATATATTTGAAACAAAAAGCATAAAATATGTTTTTGATTCGAAGTGGAAACAAAATTGAAAGACAATATTTTGAGTGAATACAGTCCTATCATTCTGTTTTTAGGCTAAGCCATTCATTTTTATTGCAGATTTCTCATTGGCTTCATTCAATTATTCGATCATTCCTTTTCTCTTTAAAATAGGTTATTTGTTAAATCAAAAGATATGTGTTTGTCACAATGTGCTTTTACAACAGCAAATAAAATTGGTAAATGACGTACAAAAAATATTATTCCCAACAGAAGTTAAATTTGGTTGAAAAGTTATGGACTTATTTTGATAAAATTGATGCAATGTTGGTTTTCTGTAGAACAAAATATGAAATAAATTTTCTGAAATTTACAGTTATAAATTTTAAATACAATATTTTAAAAGAAAATTATTTTAAAATATTCTGTCCAATTTTTGCAGCAGTTACGTATTATTGTAATTTATCCCTTTTCCACCCAATTTATCATCAAAAATGTCTAGGAATTATATAAAAATAAAATCCAGTATATAAAAATAAATCCATTACAAATCAATAGACTTTTAAAGAATAAAAAAAATAACTATTTCTGAAATCGCTCTAAGAACATTTCAAAACATTCCTCTTATTTTAATAAAAATGATAAAAGAGTGACGGTTTCAAAGATCACGCATAGTTAACAATAAAAATATTTGATATTATCAACGTTTTATAATAACATTTAGGAAAAACTTTTAAATTTCTGCAAGAAAAATAGAAGTCTTGAGCAATTTTATAGGTGAAATCAATCAATATGAATTCTGGCCAATTAGGAATTAAAAAAAAAAAAAACTCTTAGAAAATAACAAATTTAATTCATATAATCGAAGTAGCAATTTTGCATAGTTTTATACAAGACAGTTGTTTGTTTTTGTTTTTAAGCACAGTACAAATAACGACACGCACGCACGCAAAGCACGACGTAAATAAACAATAAGCTCGCGTCGTGTTTTGGAGATAACAAGTATGACAACATTCGGTTGTAGTACAAGCATTGCATTAAACGATTTTCACGTTTGCAAGCACGGTCAGCCGAGTTTCGGTTTATTTCAACGAAATGTAATGTTTTGAAGTTTTTCTCTTCTTATTATCCTTAAAAATGCTATTATTTTTTTATTTCAGTTTAATACTAATAGTAATAACTGACATTTGTATAGGAGTACAATTTATCTGCTCCTTCGGAATCGTTTGGCATAAACATATGAAACAAAAAGAAGTAATTCATTTCCGATTTAATCATTTTCCCTATCAAGTTAAAAAAATTTTTGATCATGTTATTTTAATACATCAAATTTTCAAGTAAAGTTTTTCTCATTATTTATTTTCACTTTATTCGAATAGATATATGATGTTAGTATTATGAGACGTTATATTCTGTCTCTAGCTAATAATTTACTGCTACATTCTGCACAGCAAAATAAATTTATGTAAACACACATATGCACGCAAAAATAAATAAATAAATATCAATAGATGCTTTGAAATTCGGGGCAATTTTCATTCGCATAGAATACAACAAATTAATTCGGAAATTCATTATATAGATATCATGAAGTTACGTTACAGCCCAATGTAAAGAAGCGTGTAGGTGAATGAATTATTCAGTTACGAACGTCATGCGACTAAGAACGTGGGTGATTTGATTTCGTTGAATACTGAAAAGGTTCTTCATTTTTTTCCAAAGAATTCATTGCTAGAAAAATAGTCTTTTAACTTATAGAAAGACAATATATATCTATTTCATTTTCAAAAACTAATTCTACACAAAAACTTTTCCGTCGGAAAAAGGAATTCATAAAGAAAAGAAATATTAATTACTTTTTTAAGTTTTCTGTATCATAGAGAAAAGGATTCAAAAAATTTAAACCCAAAAACATTAAGTAGTCTTTGATTAAAAATTTTAAACATTTAATCTGAATGAATCATACGAAACCTAGTACATGTTAGATGGTAAACGAATGAGATAGCAATATGGTGCAATTAATTTTATTTCAAAATCAAGAATAAAATCAGATTAAAAATCGCATTATATTAAAGATAAAATTAATTTGAAAACAGCATAATGAAAGCTTCAGATAGACTTCTTTCGAAATCCATTTTTTAAGTTTTATAGTCATGGTTTTGTACTGCTATAAATATATTAACATAATCTTGATTTTATTTCAATAAAACGATATTTTTCATATTTATTATAATTTGATAAAATAAATTTGCAGTTTTATGTGCAATCTATCACAAGTAGTTATCCATTTTCAAAGTTCATGAGTTAATTTGGTTTAGCGATTTTCTTGATACTATAGTTTAAAACAGAACAATTGTATTTTAAAGAAGTTAAAAAAATAAATCCCTTTTTTTTCAAAGGAACAAAATATTTCTAGATTTCCTAAATTTTTTTCTCGAATATTATAGCCAAAAAGGCTTAAGACATATAAGCTTCAAAATTGATATACATTGGTGATGTATTTTTGGAAAATAATCTTAAACAAACAAAAAACAAACCACTACAGATTTAACGAAAAGAATATAAAATATCCTAATTTAAAAAATAATTAATCAAATCAAAACATTTAAGTTTTTAATAACACATCTAATTCTACAGCGATGAAAAAAATTCAATTAAAAATGTAATTCTGATTGATAAGTTTCTATAGCGCACACTTAAAAGCAATACTTGAAAAAATATTATCAGTAGGAAATGAAACATTACGAATTTATTAAAAATCGTTATTGCAAAAAACGTTGTTTCCTTATTCTTTACGAAACTTATCATTACAACTGATCCCCCACATTCTTTCGAAAAACTCAAATTATTCCACATGAAGATAAAAATATATAATTTATAATCGCTGTATATTATTAAATATATAAAATAAAAAAAGAATCTTTTGGCATAGTAAATATTTTACTTTAACTCCTACTTCCGCATGTCTCATTTACTTATTTCCCGCCATACTGTTACAGAATCAATGGCTGAAGTATTGTTCACATTTCCATTAATTTTCATAATAAAAATGAATGTATAAATTATTCATCTTTTTTTATTAAGAGGGAAGAAGTGCTTACACACCTGGACAGAAAATATATCAATTAAATTTGAATTATCCAAGATCTTTTAAAAATAAAATAAGGGAATAGACTATTTAATGAAAATATAGAAAGGCAAAGAACACATTGTCTAAGACATTCAGTATGTTTATTCTGAATCTGAAGGTTGCAGATTCTCTCAACGATTGCAGCCACCTTGAAGTATGTTTGGAGTATTTTATAACATGTATTTCAAAACCTTTTCTTTAATTGCTTTAAAAAAGGAAAGAGAATAATTTAAAATAAATAAACGGTGCTAATTTACAGTCTTTTATAGAAAGTCATAGTTTTTTTAAAGTCATTAAAGTCAAGGAAGTTCATTATTTAAAATTTCCAGAACAATACATTACTTAAAAAGGAAAAATAAACTTACTAAAAGAAGGGAACAAGCACACGAATTCAACATGTTCTGATTGAAAAGAACGTTCCTAGAATTTCTAATTGGCGTGGCACTTCTCGTTCGGCGCGGAATTCTCAAAAATGGGCTGCAGATGGAGGCAGGTGCACGAGGAGAAAAATTTGATATAAATTCCACCTGCAACTATGACGAACAGACCTGCGAAGCTCGAAATATTTATTATACAATTCCACTGACAGTATTCTTATTACGTCATTCTGTAAGGCTTCTTTTGAATTAATAAGTCAACAGAAGTTTCTGTGTTCGAGAAATAAAAAAATTTAGAGATTCGATCAATTTGCTTGAATGTTAAGTTGGATATATAACAGCGTATGTCATTTAGGTAAAGGACATAGAATTTTAATGTAATAAGCGAAACAAAAATTTTCGTTCTGAATTCTCTAAGTTATCAGTTCATACTAAGCCATTTAATTCTTTTCTTTTACAAGTGAAAATTAGTTCAAACACTTTTTTTAAAATATTTTTTAGCGCTTTTCCAAAAAATGAGTAACAGTATGGAAATTCGGTAAGTTTCGATATGTATCTTAAGTGAGCTTAACTTAATCTTCTCTTAGCGCTGCGCTGTTATTCACAATATATATTTCAAAGAGTCAGTTCTGACGTCATAATCGTCATTTGTTCCATTTTTTTTTTTCACTTTCTCTCGTGAATTCGGATTTGAGATTTCGAGGAATCTACATATTTTAGACCTCCTAGAGTCTGCACAGCAAACTTTTGGTATCATGTGTCTCAATCTGTGAATCCATTAATTCAAGAGTACTTCCTGCTGGATGGATGAAATTTGCTGTGTTATCTTTATACCAGAATGGTAGATTTTAATAAAATTTTGAAAGAAATCTATTGATAGGAAGTCCACTCTGCTTTCTGAGTACACGGGAATACGATAGCAACAGAACAAATAGAGTTAAGTAGATAACGTTTGAGGAATAAGATCTAGCATTTAAAATATACCAAATCCGTCAAGGCAGACGGCGAGACAGTACTTTATATCTAACGTGATAGCTCAAAAATGCAAAAACTTAAATAAATGAAGTTTAGTATACGATTTTGTGACTAAAATTGTTAGTTATGAGGAAAATTTTAAGTTACGAAAAAAAGTCCAAAATGCAGATTAGTTTTCTGGTGCTTGAGCATTAAACGCATGCCACCGATTAATCGAAAAAAATCCCTCGCAAATTTGCTTTTTCAAAACTATTGTTCGCCATTGGAATGCGGTTAATACCCAAGATACACAATTTTTCCGAAGGGAAAGGGATAATAACATTTTTGTTAGAGTATGTAAGAAAAATATTGGGTGAGACTATTCCTGTTTTTACTTTTTAATCTAAATTAATTCTTTATTGCAAAAAGAAAGCAAAGGCAGGTTTAAACTACTTGTAATGTTTTTCGATCAATTACTAGAACCCCTTCGTGACCAGAGTTGTACCAATTTTTGATTTATAAAAAAAAATTTAAAAAAATCCGATTTTTTTATGCCAGTTAAAAAAAAATATCGATATATTGATATCATGATTAATAGCTCATGATAAATCGCGATACAAAAAAAAATTTATTTTCACAATTAATTTGCGTTTTTGATTTCGTTTTAGTCATCAGTTAGTGATTATTTTTGTTGCTCTTTATTCTTTTTCACCTTTATTCAGAATTCTTCTTGATATTTCTATAAATTTTGTCTTATTCTAATACATAAAAATACTTGTTTTATACACAATATAATAAATTGTAACATGCAGACATTGCTTTGGCATTGACACACTTTATTTAAAGTGTTTTAACAAAATTATTTTTATTCAAAAGGAAACAAATATTTTTATTATATAAACTGAAACTTGCTTTTATTTGGTGTCGTTCTGATTAGTCAGTATATTAAAGAGAGGCAACGAGTTTGAAAAATCAATCTCTAAAATTTAGAAAAAATTTATACCGGTAGTAAACTGATATCGCTTAAAAACATTGGAATTTTAAGATACAGTAAAAATTACACAGGCCTGCATTTTTATGGTTACGCCATATTTTTTAACTTTTGCTCATTAATTCCTTTGTATTTTTTCACGCTGAATCTGAATATGACATTATTTTTTTTTTTTCCATCACGTCAGGATTTTTTGAAAAACGCAGTTTTCGCAATTTGTAACAGATTGCAAAACATTGAAAATATGAAACATATTGACAGATTTAAAACGGTTTTTTTATTATAAAATGTATTTAATTTAATTAAATTTATGGCTTATACTTTACAATATCATAACCAAGTACATCAAGAGTCCATTGGGAAGGGAGGGGGGGGGGGCAAAATTTAATGAAAACTGCACAAAATTAGCCTAAATTTCCGTTTTATTAGGTTTTCCATAAAGTTTATTTCATATTCATTTCATTTAACACTGATAAGGAACCTCAGAAAAAGAAACGGATCACGCAGGAATGTAGGTAGCAGTTAAGGGGGAGTTATTGGAAAATGGAAGTTGTTGAAAAGAAGCCTGGTCTGCTTTACAAGATGTAGCAATGAAATTTCTGGGCAACAAAAAAGATCCGAATTTCAAATCGATCATTGAAATCATGCTGCTGAAGTATCAAAATTTAGGCTGTTCCATGAGTTTGAAGCTTCATTTTCCAAATTCACATTTCGATTACTTTACTGAGAATTTGGGTGTTGTTAGTGAAGAGATGGCCGTGAGATCCCATCAGGATATCCAACAAATGGAAAATCGTTATCAAGGAAGATGGAATACTTCAGTGATGGCAGACTATTGCTGGATGCTGCACCGCGTTGAAACAACATGGACGGAAAAGCTGCCGACAAAGCACGACTGGTCAAAAGAGACTACGACACAAACGAAAAGTGACTTTTTACATACATCATCATTAACACTGGTTAAAATTAAATATAAAGTTAAGTACATAACATTAAATGTATCAATATAAAATTTCGTGTACCAAAATTAATTTGTTACATTTAAGCTAATTTTGTGGTAGTTTTCATTAAATTTTTGCTCCTTCCTCCACAATGGACTCTTGATGTACTTGGCTATGATATTGTAAAGTATAAGCCATAAATGTAATTACATTAAATACATTTTATAATAAAAACCGTTTTAAATCAGTCAATATGTTTTATATTTTCGATGTTTTGCAACATATGACAAATTTCAAAAATTGTATTTCGCAAAAAATCCAGACGTGATGGGAAAAAACTAATGTCATATTCAGATTCAGCGTGATAAAATACGTAGGAATTAATAATCAAAAGTTAAAAGAACATGACTCATACAGGCCTGTGTTATTTATGTGCTGTATTTTTTTGATAAATTATTACGAAAAAAATGCAACTTAATTTTTAATTCATTTATAATTTTTAAAAAATCGCTCCGAGTTGCACATTCTCATTTTCCTGAATGTGCATATGCAAAGTTCAGTAGATGTAGATCAAACGGTTTAGTTTGTAGAGTACCAATGTAAGCATACACACACACATCTTAATTACTGGCAGATATACCAAAAAAGAAACAATAAACATCCAATTATAAATAAAACCAAAAATGTAAAATACTGATTTCAATTAAAAGACGTTTTCATTAAATTTAAATGTTATTGTTTTTCATTTCCAAGGGAAGGAATAACAAGTCTCATCTTTGAAACTCAGTTTAATTAGAGTTCATTTTAATTATATTGTGCTTATAAACGGTTTCCATGCTTGTTTTTAAGATGAACCGAAAATATGGAAAATGGATTTTTCATATATATTGAAAAGGTTTTAAAATGCATACAAATATAACATTTTTGTCCCTGAGAAATTGAAATTTTATGATAGCCTCAGTATTTGAAAGATTAAAATAAATATTTAGCACTTTTTTCCTTGAAATATCAGTGTTAGAATGTGTCATCCGCAAGGATAAATATTTCATTAATATTTGACACAGTATTAATTTATAGGCAGATATGCGATTTTAGTGATCTATCTATAATTTTAATTCCATTCGTATAAATAGAAACATTCTTGCTCACTTGTCAAGATTTCAAGGACAAAAACTTCCTTCCACCAAATAATTAAGAAAGGGAACCTAATCTACATTAAATTTATAGAGATATTATATCATCCCGCTGATGTAAAGCAAAAGTTTGGAAAGGTCTGTCATCTCGGGCATTGTTTCATCACAGTTCAATATTACAATGTCAGTTCCTCAACAAATCTTATGTAAATCAAAATAGCAAGTAAATAAAATTAAACTAAACACATTATTTAAAAAGAAATCATGGATAATCTGAGCAGATGTTTTTAATTGAATTGAAGTATTTGTCTATAATTCAGACACATGTTTTCTAAAAAACTCCAAACATTTAAAGTCTAATGATTATAGTTGGTAAGAACTAATACAGATAGGATGATTCAATGGAAATAGTACACAAAATTAAAATAATATTCGCAGATAAAATACATGCCTGAGCAAACTGCTAGAGGATCAACAGTATATTATATGATAGTAAACTATTTTTTTAGTACATTTCCATAATGATATATGAATAGCAGGAATCTGTCAAATGATAGTAACTGAAGCAATAAGTGGTAAAAGATTAAAGTACCAAAAAATAATTAAAATATATTGTTTTTTAATTTAAAGAATCAAATGAGAAGTGTGAGCTTTTATAATGTAGTAAAATGAAGTACCTAGTAAAATAATAGATAAATAGGGATATGTGAAAAATAAATATTCTAAATAATTCAAAAAGAATTTATCAAAAGATCAGTAACTGGAATATTCTTCTATTATGAACTCTTTTTTTTTTGTACTTTCTCATTTTATTTATGATTTATATTTATTCCTGAATTGTTTATCAGGATTTGTGAGTGATATAATTATGAAATAATGACCAATTATATAGATAAATATGAAGTAAAACTATCTCAATTATTTCAAATAATGAGAAGAAAAAATACATTTATATGCCATTTTGGAATTATAAGAAAAAATTACTGAAAAATTGATTTGTTTAGTCCTGATTACATAATAAATGCCCCCAACACCCTTTATCTAAACTTCTACTTTGCACTGATGTGATTGTCTGATCTATAGCTTTGGATTTAACAATCATAGTGTTGTTCATCTGATATTAAACAATTAACATAATGGATTTATGATATTGACCAAATATTGAATGAATGCTCAAAGTTATAAATTAAAGATCATCCATCCTTAAATATGAAGTTATACATATATATATTGCTTTTAAAATGCCAAATTTACTAATGAACATTTGTTATACTCTAAATGATGAAAAGAATATTAAAATTATTAGAGAAAAATAATAAAATTATTAGAAAAAAATAAAAATTCTACCACTGTTTATAACAGCGAAAGAAATACATGAAGAAGATTGAATCTTTACAATTCAAAAACAGCAAATGTATCCATTTTGAAATAGCAATATAAAATAAATAAATAAAATCTAACAATGAAACACAATTTTTTAAAAAAAGTATTTATTTCACTTCCAAATGAAACATTTTACAGATGAATGATTGAAATGTGGGAAGGGGAATGAATGCCGATTTCCATTGACAAAAATGTTAGTAATATTTTCTCACAGATGGGGTAGGCTGTGGGATTATTAAAAGTTTGTGAGGAATACAAATTTAATACAAAATTAACAAAGACCTAGAAGCATAACGTGTTTTTATTTATTAGTTCAAAATGTCATAAAATACTGATTCAAAAATTTAAAGATTAGTATATAAATTTTGAGTTCTTTCCTTCCTTGAAATCCTTAAAATATTATATAAATTCAGTCATTTGAAGTCTATAAGTATTTTGATCCCTTCAGTAATTTTCAAAACTAAAGTTCAAATACGAAAAAAATATGTGAATAAAATAAATTTTGCAATTATTAAACACAAAATTTTTAGACAGATGAAGAATTTTTTAATTTTAATTTGTGATTATTGCCATGGTAGATAAAACTTTTATGTATAAATATTCACTTCCACAGCTTCAAAAGGCAAGAAATAATTTAAATAATGGTAATAGAAGTAATAATAAAAAAATGCTACAAATTTAATATTGACAGCTTCACAAGGCAGCTGTTGATATTATTCAGGAAACAAAGCATGTTCCAGTAGCATAGCTATATGGCAGGGGTATGTAAATTATTTTCAACACAAGAAAAATTGACTTAAAAAAAAAGGGAGGTACAGTAAGAATCATAGTAACATATACTGAAGCATTTTACAACACAATATACAATAAAAAGAATAAGGAAAAGTCCTTTAAATACAAGCCACAGCCCTCATCAAAAAACAAATCCATGATATTTTGCGATTTAAAACTTTTAATCACATTATAACATGAATCATTAAATTAAATGGACAAGGCATCCGTCTGCATTTCATGACTTAGCTGTGTTTGTAAATCACTGAGTTTTTTCTTCAACACTTGCAGTCCAGTAAGAACAATATTTTCTGGGCGAATGGCTCCACAAGATTCCACATTAAAATAGAACTTGTTGGGTTTACCATCTGGTATATAGTCTGCTTCAGCTGAAGAATAAAAAGAAAATTAATTATTAAACAATATCAAAATCTGATAGTTGAAGAAACTAAAATCTATCACAGAAATATGAGAGAAAACTCTATAGATAAAACACATTACTTATTCTTTAATAATCTGTAAACAATATAAGTTTTTTTAAAAAAAATCACTAACAACATGAATACTGTTTTTAAGAGTAAAAGATATTTAAATTATGAATAAATGCCAGACATTTCAAATGAATTAAAAAAAAAAATCATTGTTTTAAAATCCTGAAGAAAATACCACATACTTAATCTTAAGCCTGTACATTCATTTGCATGAAAAAGATATCCCCAAGACATCTTAAATATTTCTATAAAGGCCTAAAATAATTTTGTAAAGATAAATTATCTATATATGCAGATCAATTAAATAAAATAGTAATTTATTGGCAGAATCGCAGTTGTCCAATTCTCTGTTTATCATAATACAAATAAAAAATGTCGTTGTGGTTGTGCACATTTATAATACAAGACAGGAGGAAGAAAGAATACAGTCAGTTTTATAAAGAACAATAATTAAATATATTATAAGAAATTAACAAATTTAAAAAATGCTTTTACATTTTGAATTACCTTATATTTTTAAATACGTTTTTTGACAATGCTCTTATTGATCTTAAAGAAGTGATTTAACTATGCTTACAATTAAGCTTCAGTCAATTGCTTGAAAAACTAAAATATAAACTTTTGTTTTTATATTTTTAGCATATGTAAGTAATTTGTATAACATAAGAAATATTAATAAGATATTAGATATTGGTAGCTTTTTAAAACTGTGTGGTTTAATTAATAGTAAAATTTTAATTAAAAACAGATGATAAAAGTTCTGAACAATAAAAAGGATTTTGTAAATTCTACTATATTATAGAAAAATAATTCATATGTTTTTTAACACTTTTATTCTTTTTCCTTTGGGCAAAAAATGCACTCCATATTTTGAAAATCATTTCCCTTTTGCAAAAAGTCAGAAATTTAAAGATTAACCTTCAGTATGGCCAAAAACTAATAGTAAATAATTTCAAGAAACACAACAATATACAACCACTAGCAGTGAAAAAATAAATAAAAAAAACCAACCTTGATACACAAATTTGAAGTTGTCATTCTCTTTTTGTATTGATAGAAAGAGCAATATCATAATACATATAAATATTTTGAGACAAAACTCACTAAATTTTGAATAATTTTTTTATAAAATTATTGCAGAATTTAATATGTAAATTGGAAACTTATAAAGATAAGAAAGAAGCTTTTTGGGGGGGGGGAAGAAATAATAAGTTCAATCTAGTTTAACTTAAGTACCAAAGTTATTAACAAACATTATAAGCACAGTCTCTACTTGCAACCAGAATATATTTTTAAATAATTCACAATCTAATATTTTCTATTTATATACTTTTAAGAACAGATATCTGTTGTTTCCACTAATTAAAAAAAGAAAAAAAAAATCAAACAAAATATTCCAGTTTAAATTTTAAAATATGCTGAAAACATTTGAAAGCTGATAAAAAAAATTGAGCATAATAATGAGCAAAGAATAACAAAATACTTAAATAAAATGTAAACATTTTTTTAAAATTAATTTTTTCTTAATTTAAATTTGAGCCATAAAAAGACTAACCTTTATCTTCGTCTATCATTGAATATTCACTTTTAGGCCTGTAATAAAATGCAAATTCTTTACTAAATCATATAAATAATTTACAGAAGAAAATGTTACAAGTATGGGAATCTAACAAAATTTGAAAACATATACAGAATTCTATATGTAATAATTTTTAAATAGAGCATTTAATGAATCACAAACCATCTGACCCTATTAATAGGTATTAATTGTAGTACAGGAATTTATATCACATTAATAAACTTATATTTCAAGAATGCTTTGTGAAATTAATGTAATCCATTGTAAGTAAACAAAAGTATATAATTTGACCAAAAAACTTAAAAGTATCAACATAATCTTGCAATCTCAATTATCAGAATTTAATACCAAAGAAATACTTATGGATTTTTATAAAAATATATTTACATTATTTCTTAATCTTTCCATTCTGAGAGAATCTATTTGATATGAGATGCTTTTAAATTGTTTACGAAAACCGATAATATAATATGTTATACATATATTTCTTGGCTTAGTTAGTGCCATGCCATGAATGTATAAAGAATGCCATGGTATTTTTCAGACTGGAATACTTTGTTAATTATGTATTTTCTATAAACTCTTTTTCATTAATGTATTATTTAGGTGAATGTGACTCAATACTATTTTCTTTTAATTGTAGTTAAAATCTTGTATTATATAACTAAATTGGAAGGATAAAAATAAATTCTAGCAAAATATTTCCTTTGATAACAAATAAAACATCAATAAAAAAAATTGCACAAATAAACTTCTCCAATTTAGCATGTAAGCTGTAAGCAATCTAAAAACTTAAGAGAGAATCTAACTTCACTCCCAACAAACTGGGTAGTTTCTTTTAAAATACAACTATGTTATGCTTGATACTATTAAAAAAAATTCGAATTTCCTGATCAAATGAAAAGTTATTAATTTATAAATGATACAGCTTGCTGGTATTACGTTCCAAAAAAATATTAAAATAATTCCCATGAAAATAATGCTAGATATATTAAGTAGTGACAAACTATATAAAAATTCAGATTTATTGATGTCATAATATCAGTAAAGGAGATTATAATATTCTTTAACCATCTTTTGAATGTTTAAAAGAGAAACAAATTGCTGAATAAGACAATATTTTATAATATTTTTCTGATAGTTTCGTTTGTAGTGTATTTATTCTCTGGATATCAGCAAATGCCAAAGGAGTTGAGTTTAAATAAACTAACCAAATGAAAGCAGTTTTCAGCAGAATTAAGTAAATTGAAAACATCTTAGGCATTTCTCTAAAAATGAAGAGATATACAATATAATCATATGATAAAAAGGTAAAATAAAAATATTATTTATCGTCAACTTCCACTATTAATTTAAAATTGAGTAATATAAAATCAGGTTAGAGGGACAAAGTATTTTAAGTAATAAATGAAATAAATAAAACAAAATTATTTTAATGGAACATGTCTACAAGCTCCATGTAATATATTTATCTAATTAAAAAATATATGAGCTAAGAATTAGATATTGCTTCAGTAATTTTTTTTATATACACAGTTTCTTACTTAGATATTGTAATATTTTTATAATTATATTGTGTTTATTCTATTAAAATGAATCTTATATACTTCAAAGTACTTTTTTTAAAAAAAAATAAAAGAGCTTAGGTCTAAGTTAGTATTGAAAATTGAAGTCATATTGACTCAAATATTACATTCATAAAGAACAACTGAATTAAACTTCTTTCCTACATAGAAAGTCACATTTAAAATTATTTGTAAAGCATATCTTTATTATATTCTATGCAAACAAAAAGATAAGCTAAACAAACTAAAAAAAGTAATAACTGAAAAAATAATTTAATAGTGTAGAAAATTTTATTATACAAGATTGTGGTAACTTAAAATGATTCGTAACTCCTACCATTCTTCAGGACGTGGATAAGTTGTATGTCGAAAAGCATTGTCTGGATCATACTCAAAAGCAACACCACAAGTAGGATTCCATTTTGCATGTTCTTTTGCCAGTCCTTTCTTAGCATAAGCACGAAGTTTTAATTCCTGCCCTTTCCGTAATTTTACAATTAAAATATCTAGAAGTAAAGATGCAATGAATAACAAAGCCCAAAACGCTTTATATAAGCAATATACATAATGTATAATAATATGCACATAATGCATTATTATCTAACTTATTATAAAAATTTAAAAAAAAAAAAAAGAATATTTTGACTTTATTTCCAAAATTCTATAAATCACTAATTTTCATAAAAATACATCAATTTAATGAGCACAGTGCATGTCAAATTACTGGTCATACATAAAGCAAAGTCCTGTGTGTAGATTTTAAGAACTTTTAAGAATTAAATTCAAAATTTATTACAAAATAAACTATTCTCAAAAACTAAATACAGGACTGTTGCTGTAAGGATATAATTTAAAAACAACAGAGAACAAAAAATTTCCATGGCTATCATACAATTCATTTCCTGAATCAAAAATGTTTTTTTTTTTTTTTTCTCAACATGAGCAATAAACATTTTATTCTATTTTTAAAACAGAAAAATTACATCAATAAAATCAAGATTATTAACACATATTTGTTTGTTCCTTTTTCTCTTTTTAACAGCTTGAAATGTATTAGCCTTTTTAAGTGAAAAAATTTAATCCTTGTCCAATTTAATATTGATTTTAAATTGGACAAGGTGTTTTCCAAATCTCTATTTTAGATTTTCTGGAACTCTTTGGATTTATAGAGTTGGTTCGATATTGCCATACCGACTAAAGATCTGTAACAATAACAACAAGTAAAACATTTCAGAAAGCGACTTGATTACTACATCACTGTCCATCTGAATGAAGAAATATAGCCATTATAATGGTTGTTTTATTTCTTCTTTCTTTTCTTTTTACATGCATCCCAAACTATACTTAAAAACTCAACTAAAATACACTGAATTTGACATTTCTTTTATTCTCTGGCTGAGAATGATCAATTACTTCATTGTCCAAAGTATGTACTAACATGTTAATTAAAATTTCAAAGTTAAATAAATTAGTTTAACATTAATGTATGTTATAACTAATAATGTGTTTCCCCAACTCAACTATCTGTATTTTTTAAGTTCAATTTAAAATCATTTACTCTGATGTATGCTAGCTTTTAGATGATAATATGCTTTAAATTTCTTTTAAATTCCAAAGTAATCTTAAAATATAAAAAAATTATATACCATTTTAATATCTATTTAAAGAGATGAGTTATATTGTCACTATCTGACAACTTTAAAGAATTATTTAAAAAAATATCATTTATTTATTTTAAAGTTAATAAGATTTTCGTTGGAACAAATAGCAACTAGCTGTCTATTATTATTATGAAGATAATTTAGAAGAAATACCCAAAGTTAATTTATAAAATGTCTTACAGATAGTAGTTTAGAAATAAGCATGAATTATAGGTTTGAAAGAATTATTTACTAAACAGATAATGACTTATTATTGTATGACATCTAATTAATTATGCTTTGTAATTAAAACACAAACATTGCTATATTAATTCAATTTCTTCAGTGAAAGATAATTAAAACTAATGTACAAGAAAATTAAATAATTAAACAAGAATGGCACAAAATTAAAACTAAATTTATATGCAATCTTATTTTGTCAGGAACTTTTAAAAATATTTATTACAATGTAAATTTACATTGTAAATTTATTACAATGTAAATTTTTTCTCATTTACAATTATATATATATTTACATAATAACTAAAGTATTTTTATTTCTGTGAATATGTCCCATATAAATATTTTGAGATCACTTTTCAAAGATTAAAACAAAAACATATTTGTGTACATGAATATTTAAACTTTAAATATTCATGTACACAAATATTACATTCAGAAAAAAATGAAGATAATTTGAAGAATTAGATCTTTAAATATATATAAGACAAGGAAACAATATTCAAATAAAAAAGTTTCATGATTCTAGGTATTCCTAATATTTCATATCCATGAGTCATATTAAGTTTCATTTTTGATAGTAAAAAATGGCTGAATTTAACAATCAAAAGCTAAACTGACTCACCATCTGTATCTCCATATTCACTTGTATCTTCTTCACGATGTCTTGAAGTAACCTGAGAGAGAAAAATTACAAACAATGAAGGTATTTAAATTCATAATATTCATTTAATTCTTTAAAAAAATTATTATTCCCTTATATTGAAATAAATTCCCAGTAAAAAAATGCACAAAGAGTATAATTTTATTCAAAAATATTTGATTCAATTCATCTTGAAAGTTGAAATATGACTGTAGTTGTATCAGGATATTTAAAGTTTTCAGCACAAAATTTGTGTTCAAATTCAAAAAAAAAAAAAGAAAAAAAAAAAAGAAGTTAAGGATTTAGTTGATAAATTATTAATTCTACTATGACAAGACGTTAAATAATATATTTATTGAGCTTGCAGACTTAAAAACACACACCTACACCTTGATCATTATAAGAGTTTAAATGAGAATAATTCTTGAAGAAAATGTACATTACACAAACCACTAGTTATGTAACCTTCATATCTATCTGATTTTGCCACCCTGACTTGTTTCAAACTGTAAAAATTAAACAATTCTAGATCTTATACATAATAAACTGGTTCAAATATTACTTATTTTCAATTCAGGAAGAATGGCAGAATTAAACTCTCTTCAAACTCTTGAATTAAACTCTCTTCGAACTCTTGAATTAAACTCTCTTGAATACAAATTTCTTTTTAAATAAGTAATTTTATCCATGGAACAGAGATCTTAACTTTTCTAGTTAAGAAGTCTAAATCAATCTAGACATATAATAAATGCATTTTCAGAAACAAAAATGATTTGCATGTAAAATACAAGTGATCAAAGCAGATTTAAAAATATTTTATTGGTCACATTTATTTGTATTTGAAATTTTATTATAAAAGCCATATGGTATTGAATTTTTGTTAAAATTACCCAAGACATGGAAACTACTAAAATTTTTAAATAAATAAAAAAAAAAATGTGATAAAATTTAATGCAAAAGGTCACAGTCTAAGATAAAAATTATTTTATTTTTAATACTCATCATGAATTTTAAACTTTCACTTTATAAATATAACTACTATTAAAAATCTAAGCAAACTAAGAATTAGTAATAGAAAGTTAATTCTTAAAAATATTGACACATTCAATAATAAATATCATATTACAGGTATTAAAAATAATATAAATATTGAATAGGGATCAAATTTCTTACTGGAACCACTTTGGGATCACTGGACTTCATATCAGCTGTGGTCACATGACGGGTTTGATCTTCTGTGCACTTTACATCAAGTGTAAACTCAATTGAGCACTCAGTACAGAAATCACTACAAGTGCAGTCCTACAAAATAAAAGTTTAAATTGTTTCATTTTTTAAAATATATTATGTTTGATTTATTTCATTAAATATTCTATAAATTAGAAATTAGAAATTTTTTTCTTGGGCAAATTATCAGTTATTGTATAATAATACCCAATGAAGTTCATCTGTATAGTAGTTAAAAAGAAAAAGTTAAAGATACTGCAACAAATAATTAGATAATAAATATTAGAGCAAAATACTAAAATTTAATACATTTTCAAAAGTATATTTAATGGCAAATAATAAAATTTAAGTTATTCAAAGGTGAAAGAGTTAAATTCTGTAATGATTGTAAAAAATTTAGATATCATATAGTAAGGAAACACTGATTTAAAAAATGAAATGGTTATTTGAAACAGCAAACAGATAAAACATGAACAGTAGAATAAGCATCAGCAGACTAGAAACATGATTATCTTTACATCCTTTTTCAAAAATATTATACAACTGGCAATAATATATTAAGTAATTTTATATTTTATTTAGAACAATAAACATTTGTTTTAGTAGAGAATTTCACTTAATTACAGAAGCTAAGTCTTAACAATTTAATTAAAATAAATCATTGCAAGAAATGAATCAAAACAATCAATAAGGCTATCTTAGTTTCTAAGCTATAAATTTCTTATAAATATATAAAAATGTTACCATTAAAAGTGAATTTCCAATCTACAGGAATATAACAATTATAATAAATCTTTTTTTGCTTCTACAAATAATTTATGGTACATTAATAACATTTAGACTTAAAGCATGTAAATATCAATATATTATGATTAAAGGAATGGATTCTTGATATTATGCCAGTCAGAAAAAAATTAAAGGAAATATTTTGCCAATACTATTATGTAATATCACAGTACAAAATAATTTTAAGTCCTCATTTAATTAGTAAACTGAAAGTTTGACATAAGTTTAAATAACAAATAAATGCAGACAGCATACCCGGGAGTACTGCATTCTTTCTACAGAATCATCACTCGTGAGAGGAATAAGTCCAAGACGATGGGCAATAAACTCATCATGCAATACAGAAGAATTAGCTTCAAGCTGCACCCAATCAATGGCCAAAGTAGGTACTTCTGCAATAAAAACTCTTCGAAGACTGTTGGCCACACTAAATATTAAGAAAAATGCAATTATTTTAAAATATTGTAAAAGCAACATATAGAAAATTAAGAGTATATATTCATCTTGATATACAACAGCAAAATAAAAATCAAAAATATTAATCTCTTTCTTTTTTATATAAACATCAACTATATTTGTAATAAAAACAAAACACAAATATAATAGGCTGGAATAGCATGGTGGGCAGGGCATTGGTTCAGTTCAGTTATATTAACGTCCCGTTAAAAGCAACACGAGGGCTATTTTGGGACGGACCGCGTAATTTTGAACCACGGTCAGATGACGAGGATGACAACTGAAGTGGCACCCCCCTCTCCACACCACACCACACAGTGGGAGGACTTTGGCCTGACAGATTTAACGTGCAAGAGACCCCCTCACACGACGGATCTTCGGTGGAATCGAGTCTCGAACCTGAAACCCTCCGGTTCCGAAGCCGAGACTTTACCACCGGGCCACCGCGGCCCCGGGCAGGGCATTGGATTTGCACCTCTAGGGTTGCAAGTTCAAATATGCCAGCCGAAGACCATTTGTGTATGGTGGTGGTACATATGGTACATGTATAAATCTGTCGTGGTCACAAAGTCCTCAATGTCAAAAGTAATACTACAAGCAGTGCTGAATCATAGGTGGGGGGAATGTGACACATGAGAAGCTAAATCGTATTCTTGGGCCTAGATGACACTACTGAGTAACAAGAGACAAAAAAATTTCAGCTTAAAATTGCTGACTTACCTCAATGGACTTATCTATGATAAGAGCCATTAGAAACAACAACAAACATAATTAACTGACATAATGAGCAAACATCAAAAACAGTTAAAAAATAATTCAACATTAAATTAATGTTGAATTGCATTTTAATATTCTATTGCTTTACATATATGAAATTTGTAAGTAATTTTTTATTAACAGAAGATGTATGAGTATTTATATATAAATCATATTTATCAAAATTTCTAGGTTTATAAAAATTAAAAAACAATGAATTTCTAAATAAAATAAATCT
>JAPMOQ010051569.1:0-12441 GCA_026543055.1 Argiope trifasciata
TTTATTTTAAGCCTCTACTGTTTCTGGTTTATAGAAAACAATTAAAAGCTTTAAATGAGTTTCTTTCTGTAGACATTCCTATTTCTATAATAGAAAGAGATCCCAATCCCATTGAAGTCCTACTAGAAAAAGACATGCAGAAAATTGAAATAACAGCAATTTTATGCATTATTTTAAGCCTCTACTGATTCTGGTCTATAGAAAGCAATTAAAAGCTTTAAATGAGTTCCTTTCTGTAAACCTTTTAATCTATATAATAGACAATTTTAAGCATTATTTCCTAATATAAAGCATGTGCTTGTTCTTGCTTTACTTTCCAATAAATGGAGCAATTTTTAATAAAAATCGAAATATATTCTTTATTGGTTATTAAAATCAGTGTTATGATTTTTTTAATCTGTAGTGTATGGATGAATGGGTGAAGGCATTAAATTTATCTAACAAATGGGTAGATAAATATTAAATTTTATTATAATGATTGTTACTATTTAAATCCTTTGAATTAAAAATACGGCAAGGTAAAATATTCGTTTATTTAAACACTAGCTGGTACCCGGCGGTTTGCTGCCAAAGAAGAAATAATTTATGAGATATCATTTAAATTTAATAAAGTTTTCTTGTTTAATTAAGAATGATAGGAAGAATGTTGTTTAATTTCTTGTCGGCAATGAATACATTAATTGAAATTGAAGGATACATAAAGGAGAAGCATAAATAGTATTTATTATATTTTTATTCTTTTATTCTACAAACAAATATTCATTTTTATGTATTTGATTTTTGTATTCTTTTAGAATTGTAAAAATTGGTGTTTTTTCAGAATGGTAATAAAAGAAACTATTGTTTCTCCTGATTAATATTCGTTCTGAATACTGCAAATACTATTATTCGTTAATATTCGTTCTGAATTCTTAAGTTGAATGTTAAAAAATGTGATTAAAATATTTTGTTTTAAAATTGATTAAACATAGAAAATATATTTATACCATAAAATCTTTAATATAGTTGAAAACGAAATTTTTTGAAAACAAAATTGGTATAAAATTATTTGTACTACAATATTTTCGGAAGTTACAGCAAAAAACGCTTACATTTTATTAAATGTTTTGTTAAAATTTTAAACTCATAGTATTGATTCCCCCAAACTCTCTAATAAAACTATTATCTCATAGAAAAACTTCCTTTGCATTTAAGTACAAGTGAAAGCTATGAAATATTTATGTCTAGTTTTAAATTATCATCTTTACTGAATCTATTGTGTCTCCTTGGCGAGCTATTTGACGGTTAATCCAATGGTTAATAGATACGGTAAATATATCTGAAAATATTTTTTATATTTTAGATGATTGTATTATGCCTATAACCTTTGCATGAGTGCAAGCAATACGTGATCGAAATTTTATCGGAATCAAATGAGTTGTACGGTAGTGCATAAGAGACGTGCAGACAAATATTCAATTTTTATTTATATCGATTACATATTAGATAATTTTACTATGGTTACAAGCATCCCGTAACTACAAGTAATAAGTAGTCAAAGTTCATTGGAATTGGATGAGTGGTACAAGAGACATTCAGACAGTCATTCATTTTTATTTACATAGATTTGAATCGAAACAATTAATTTCTGTAAGCACGTGATACTGTAAAATTTTGAAAAGTTGCTTGAATGTTATTGTGATGATGTATTCGCAATATTTTTTGTCATTTTATGTTAATAGGGCAATAGAACGTTTCTCAAAATGGCTGAGAACAGTTCGTAAAACTTTATGAAAAATAAAAGATGATAAATGAGCAATGATAAATCACTATCAAAAATATATGTAAATGCTCTACTGAAATAAATTAATTTCGAATTAGTATGACATGAAGTTCGTTGCCGTTTCATCTCTGACGATTTTGAATTAAAAAGACATTTTTAATGAGAATTTTATTGTTTTTTCATCTGAATCATTTTTTAATGAAAAAGACCTATTAATGAGGATTTTGTATTTGTTTCATCCGAGAAGATTTTGAATTAACAGTTTTATTAACGAGAATTTTGGTGTTTTTTCATCCGAGACAATTTGAATTAAAAAGACCTATTAATGAGGATTTTATTATTGTTTCATTTGAGATGATTTTGAATTAAAGCGATCTATCAACGTGATTTTTTTTGTTACTTCACGACGATTTTAATTTTATAGAAAAATCTTTCGATAGGCAACTGAAAATACTGCCAGGTCACAAAACGTCTTGATTTGCAAATTATTGTATGAAAATTTTTAAAACTTTTTTAGAAAATGATATTGATATGATTGTTATTTTTGTGATACCAATATTTTTTAAAGTTAAAGAAAAATCAATTGTGAATAAATTTTGTGAGCATTAATCATTCATCATCAACCATTTTGAATACATTTTATCAGCAATATCATATTAGTATTCGTAATGTCATAATAGTATTGTCATATTATTAATTTCATATTCACCATTTTGTAAAATGTTACCTTTGTTTTAAAATAGCTAACTTTAGAAACCAGAAACTAATAATAATATGATTGTTTAATATATAGGATAATATTGAAGCTTTCATGGAAATTTCTTTAAATCTAACAATTTTTCATAAATCATATCTGAATGCTGTAAAAATATTTATTTTGTTGTTCTATTTAAGGAATTAATAATGCATAGATATCTCAAGGAAATCGTAGAAATAATCAATTAAATACAATGTGACTTAATTGATAATTCAATTTTGCATATTAAATTCATTTACTAAAAGAGGTATGGGGTCCCTAATTTTTATAAATAAAATGCATTACTTTTTCTATCGCAAGAAATGAGAGAAATGATACAATAACATGAAAGAAAAGACGCAAAAAAGAAAATATGCAATCCATATATGCATTCTACGATATCATCTATTGATATAGTAGAAAATATATTTATATGAACTTAATTTAAATTTGATAGGTAATTTGATACAACATTTCTTTTAAAAAAGTAATCCACATCTCTACTATCAATAAAACAGAATTTTTGTGGAAGTAAAAGAAATTAAAGACTTCATATTCTCATTGCCTTTATAATATGTACAGTTGTGTTGTGATTTATGGTACTTAACAAACCCGTTGGCAAGTTGAGTGAACGTCTCTTGTTTTCTTCAGTAGAGCCAATTATTGCCATGAGTATGATTTAGCTGCTTCATGCCTCATATTTTCTTACATAGCCACTTTTTAAAGGGAGGCACATTTTCTTACCTTACAGATAGAGCGCAGAAGAGAAAAAACTATCCACAAGCCAGAACTCGAACCCACGCCACTACTACGGGCCGCGGTAGCCTGGTTGGTAGAGCGTCAGTCTCGTATACGAAAGGTCGCGTGTTCTGTCCTCGTCTTGTCCACTGACCACCGTGTTGGCTAATGGCCGTTGGGGCACATTAAATAGGTCGTGACTGCAAAGTTCTCTAAGTTTCCATAACAAAACGATACCTCTGGGAGTACTGAATTGGGGAGGAGTCGGTCTCTGATTCGGATCTAAACTCTGAGTTGCTGATGAATGGAAGAATGAATTCGACAGCCCCCTTAAAAGGGTCAGGGTTGTGTTATGTGTGTTCAAGCAAAGTCGTCCTTTCACCTGAACGGTGCTCGTTAACAACGAAAAGTGCCTTAATCCGAACAGCTCTGCTTATCGGGCTTGGTATGACCAAGTGGCAGTAGACAACGGCACTACTACGTAGAAGAATCGCTACCTCTTTACCAGGATCCGGGAATATTGCTTTGATTTGTCATAATGTAGGAAGAATGATTGTATGATTAATCAACTACATGGTTTTGCATAGATCTTTTAGAGGATGAAAATGGTTAATTTAATAATTCTGAAATTACTCCATATAAAGTTAGTAAGAAGGTAATTTGTACTTACAAGCCAGTGCTGGACAGTCAGGTGTGCTTTGCTTGTAAACAGAAATCAGCACTGAAAAATAGCGCAATAAAATGTTACCTTTAAGTACTGGTATCGAAGATGACCGAAACATTGCATACTTCCGTGCAACAACTCTGATATATTGTAGAAATTTAAAAATAATTAGTATTACCAAACAAATTAATGTAGTGGTTCGAAGAGTTCGCCATTCATCCCATTGGAGAATCATATCAATCTATAAAAAGAAGTCCGTCGAAATGGAATTAATTTTGAATATTATTAGCAACTGCAAATATTCAACCTTAAAACGAAAATCTATTTATTTTTTTATAAAAAGAAATGCACGTGTTTTAAATAACTACATCTATTTCAAAAATTATTTAAAAAATGTAAGCATTTTTTCTTGAAATTTAAAAAATAAATTAAGATGCGTGAAGGAGTTACATTATAAATTAAACAATATCCATTGACGTAAATCAGATTATAACAGCTCTACAACAAAAATAAATGTCCATTTTACTAGTATATATATCTTTTACGGTGATAAAAGTTTTCAGAATATAATTTTTAGAATTGGAGTAAAATTCATACAAGAACAGTCCTGGTATTTTTTCAAGTTACCAGTTTCAGGCGACACAGTACCTCAAATGTTTTTTCTTTAAATATTCATGCTTAAAATTATATCTTGCGTTTATTTTATGTAAAAAAGTGCTTTATAACTCTTCTATAAAAATATTTTTTAAATAATTTAATATTTTTTAAAAACTAAATTTTCTTACAAATTTTGAGCTTTCTTTGAAATTCTAAGGCTTTTTTAAGTAAGAAAATCTCTCTCCAATTTTTTTTATAGGTAGCTATAAATATACTACATAAACCCTAAAATGGATTTTCACCTGCGAACAATATTTATTATTTTATAATTTGTTTTTGTAAAAAAACACAAAAAAATCTGAAAAATACAGGAAATCTAACTTTGAACATTTTTTAAAAAATTTGCTACTCAGCTTAAAGCCAATTCATGCTAAGTTTTATAAAAAATATTTTTTTTTGAACATTCATAAAAAATTTTACACCTTTACCACGATTTTTAAGAAAGCCTTAGGAATTCGAAATGAAATATGTAAGCAAAAAACGAACGTGGAGAAAAATGCATTTTAAGTTTTTATTCATTTAAATCATAATATAAAATTTATAGAATTTGCCTGTAACTTTTACAAGATGTGATTCAAATTATTCTAAATTGTTTAAAATTAAAAAATGCAAAAACTTATAGAAACAAAATATTGTATTTGTACATCGAAGATATGTAAAGAAAAACTAGCGAACGTTCAAAATTTTACAAAACTTATCATAATACCTTTAAAACATTTGATCATTTGTTTCACAGTGCATTTGATCCAAATAACACTGTGGAACTTTTGTGTCTTTAATCAAATGCATCTCTCTAATAGTTCATTTCAAGAAAGCTTTTGGTAAATTGACGTGTTTGTCAAATGAGCTTCTTTTATAGCTTTTCGAATCTGAAAAATGGGCGTGGCAACATTGTTTACTCTCCTGTCATGTATCAAAAATTCTTCAATAACTTAATAAAGTATAAAGCTATGGCTCTAAAATTTTGCAAGTACATTTAGAATGACTCAACTTATCATAAGAGCCAATTTAAAAAAAATATATGTTTTGATGATTTTTCTAGTATTGTGTCACCTTAAATCTAATTCTAGTACTACCATTATAATCTTTAGGTTTTTCTTACAACTTTTTATCAAAACGCATTTAAAAAAGATTTTCTAACCTTCATAGTTACTCTTTGGCACAATCATGTGAAATTTATAAATAGAAATAAAAACATCTAGACAAATGTTCTCATGATGCATTGAAGTACTAAGAGATGCTTGTAAAATTAGAATTATATTACTAGAATTTTAAGACAATATGCATTTTTGCAAATTAATTGCCAAAACAATTTATTTGAAACAGGTTGATTTTGAAATGTTAGTAACTAAAAGAATGGTAATTTTCTTTAAATTACATAAGGGATATAATAATATTACAGAAATAAGATGCAACTGTATCCAAAAGCAAATCAAGAAGGAAGAAATAAGTTCGAAACAACTTTTAAATTATAAACAACTGAAAGTTAATACATTTTAATAATACAAATTCTTTGCAATTTTTAAAAAATTGAATTTGACTCGGCGTGAATTTTGCTATTTTGATAGATATTAAGTCAACCTGTTATCACTGAAGACCCAGCCATTAAATAGTTCTGATTAGAACGGAAATCACTAAAAGCAACTAAATTTGATGGTCATTTTTTGAAACCTTGGAAAAAGGTTAAAGATTAAGATTTAATGAAGAACAGCAATTATTAAGCTAATTGCCATCATCTGTGCAGAAGTTATAAGGGGACAAGAAAAAGGAATTTCAGAAATTTCCAATCATGTTAATTTATTGTTATTAAATTTTTGTTATTAAATTTCATTTATGTATTTTCGCACATGCTTATACTTTTAAATGTAACGTTTTTAGGTTAGTTTAAATTTTTTTGGTTTGTCATTATTTGATAGTTTTTTGAAATGCCCAGAAAACGCAAACTTAATCTTTCGCAGATGAGTAATAAAGATCTGATTATGAAAGATCTGTTTGTATTTTTAGTGAGCACTTGCCGACAATCAAATCCCTTCCAGCTGTAGGATAAATGCAAGGACGCTTTATCAGAAGATATGTCACTCACGATGACTTAATCAATACAGCTTTGGTATAGATTGAGGATAAAATGATTTCCATATATGGAAAATATCTCTCTCATTTCGGGCTACTTCCACTGCAGCGAAGAGGGGAATTACAAGCCAAATTTTGAAGGAGCTAAATAACGACATCTCTTTTTTAGAAGCGCAGATCAATGAAATTATATTACATTAATTCCCAGGAAGCGTCAAGTCTACGAAACGATTCTCAATCAAGTGAATAATGGAAAGTCAGGATTATTCTTTCTTGACGCACCAGGGGTTACGTATAAGACGTTTGCGCTGTATCTCCAGCTAGTCCAACTCTGCAAGGGCAACAATATAGCTCTGGCTGTAGTTTCCGTAGACATTGCTACAACTTTGCTTGACGGTGGCCGGACTGCACATTCCGTTTTGAAATTGCAGCTTAATCTTGCAAGCGAAGATACCTCAACATGCAACACCACCAAACAAAGAGGTAGGGGAATCCTTTTGTAGTAGTTCAAGTTAATAGTGTGGGACGAGAGAGTATATAGGCGGTAAACCACTGCCTATAGGACATCCGAGGCAACCAGGCGGTGATGGGCGGCGTTGCCTTTTGCTTGCACGTGATTTTAGACTGTCACTGCAAACTGCTGATCAGACCCTCAGTTCTTATGCATATACACCAAAATTTCCGAGTGAACGAAATAGCGGGGAAAAGCTAGAAATACATAAAGTTGTTTTTCAAATCATGTTACTCCAGGAAGAAAGGCTGGCCATCTTACAGGCACTTGGAGTCAAGCCAGAAAGCACATCAAATCGCAAGCTGAATTATGGATTTTTATTATTATTTTTTGTTTTGATAAAAGAAACTTCCCTAATTTCTTAGGTTGGATGTTTTTCAGATTTTTTTAGTCTAATATTTGAGGAAGTATTAGAGGTTTAAAATTTTGATTCTGGTAAAAATTACAATAAGCAATGATTAAAATAAAAATATTTTAATGATTTTTTTTCTTTCTAATTGAAACATTGAGACATTTCAAGAAGCTTAAATTTGCCTAAGAAAGATTCAGCATAATATTTTGAGATGTTTCGGAAATAAAAGTGTTCCAAGAAGCAAAGCTGTTTATCTAACAAGATTTTAGGGTCAAACCAAAGAATATATTCCCATCGCAAGTTGATTTATTGAATTTATACTTGAAGAAAGGTACTTGCTAACTTTTTTTAGATTGGAATTTTTTGGACCAACGTTTTGAAGTATTTTAAAAGGTTTAAAATTTTGATTTTGGAAATGTCTATAATAAGCGATGCTTAGTATAAAAATACTTTTAATAATGAGTTTAACAGTTAATAAGACAAATAAATAAGTATACAGTGGATGTGTCAAAAAGCATTGCGCACATAAGAAGGTAAGTCTCAATTAGACCAGTTTTGATTTTTATAAGGGATTTACGCTCTATTAACTGTGAATAATAACAACCGTTACAATTATTATAGCCAATTCTGTAGTGTTATGAAATGCACCGTGAGTCGCTAAATCATGACATCTAAGTGGTCAAATATAATTCAGTAAATAAAAAATATGATTGCAATACCGGATAAATTTGGGAAAATAAGAATACATTTTAAGATTATTTTTCTTTATGTGTAACATTATTCAGCAAATGCCACTTAATAATCACATTTGCAATGAATGTGATTTATGAAAAACTTTTGGAGAAATTAATACAATGATTTTACATTAGATATACGGATGAAATATCCAAATAAATAAAAAGAAATGAAAGCAAAATTTTCCATCAAATATTATTTTTTGAGCTCCCTGAAAACAAGCTGTTCACTAGCTTTACAATCGAATAATATAAATCTTGGATATAAAGGTTTCATTACATTGAATTTACTTAGTTCGTTTATTTTAAATTTAACTATACAACAAAAAATAATGCATTTTTTGGTCAAAATTCTGGTCAATATTAAGGAGTCAGATTACATAGTAATAATTTTAACAATAAATTGTAGTCAATTTTTATAAAATAGATTTATTTTAAAAAGACGAAAACTTAAAAAGTCAACTGAAACTTATTCAAATCTAAAATCTTTCACCTTTTTTCATTCTAAATATTTAAAAAAAACTTAACTTGTTTACTGTTTGGTTTGAAATCAATTAAATGATTTAAGAAATAAATGGGAATTTTAAATATCACATTGTTCTCATATTTAATCATTTTAGATGAATTGTTATATATATGCGAAATATGCCCATATTTTATAAGCTTCTTAAAATACTTACTAACTATCATATTTAATTTTAAATTTATTAATAAGTTTTAATCATTTTTAATTTCATCAGTTTAATATGTAAAGTGTGGTTATCTGCAAATATATTAGTTACTGCAACACTGTATAACATATAATTTAATATGTATGCAGAAATGAAAAAAAGTTAGTAATTTAAAATAAAACACTATTAAATTTACAGATCAACGTCAGATTTAATTGCTCTTACTTTTATCACTGAAAGTAAGTGTAATTAAAATACAAGCACGTCCTCTCTGTTGAAATATACTAATGCATAGCTTTTAAAATTGAAAAATAGAAACAGAAAACTGAATTATCTTTCAATACAAAAATAAAGCAGATTCATAATTTTATTAATCCATTACTGCATTAATTAAAATCAACCAACAAAATAATTATACAAACAATAATATTGAATCTTTTTGTGTTAAAATTATGATCAGGAGTTCGATTTCATTTAATTTGTTCTATTATCTTAATATATTGTAAGTTAGAATCATATTAATTAAAATTTTCAGCTGAAATATTTGCTTTAAAAATTCAGTGCTTGAAAATTTGTATTTAAAAAGGAATTAAACAGTAAGAGATAAAAACTAGCAATGTAGCTGGAGTATAGATTGATTTTTAATATCTTGATGCATTATTAAATACATAATACATAATAAATAAGTACGTGATAAATAATATAAAATATACAATTTCAGTAAGCATAATATAATAGTTTAGATTACAGATAACTGGAATAAATAATAAACGATTTTAATAAAGCTACATTTTACACAGCATTTTGAAAACAATAATTATACAATCAAATTTAAAATTATTTATTTACCACGTAATGCTCCCAGAGTGTTTTTTTTCCAAAAGCTAGAAATATTTTATTGATTAATTTATTTGAATTCAACTTCCAATGAAATTTTGGAGTGAAATAAGGAATAATGTTATTCTGTTACTGAGGTAGGAGCTGTATTAACTATCCAAAACAAATCGGCATTCAAAATTATTTTATTGCTTTTAATTTTGATATCGGCTTTTTCTAAACAAACCTAGATATTTCAATTTAATAATAAATTAAAGAAAAAAATTCAAATAAAAGAAATCCAAATTTCTGTAGAATTCAGATTTGCGAATTCCGCTATAATAAATGAATATTAAATTTCAATAAAAAACATTTTCTCGACTCATAGATAATCAGAAATTGCAAAGATTAAAAAAATAATTTTACTTTTAAAATGAACTTACCTAGATGTTTACTCTTTGCATAGTAAGAGCGAATGTTTTCTAAAAGCGGTATAACATTACGTTGAATTCATACGAGAGTTAGATTTATAGATGAACTAACAGGAAGGTTATAAAATACGTCTAATAAGATAAACTATGATATTAATGATTTAAAAAAGCATGACTGTGTTTTGATACTAAATAAGGAAAGTTAGAAACTTGTTAGGAAAACCTAACTCCTTAATAAATTTTATGACCGTACACAGAACAACTTATTATAGTACATAATTCTTACACTGGAAGAATTTGAATAAATACTAAAGCATATTGCGAAAAAATAGATGTTCTGTTAGAATAATAACAGAAGCATTCCTAGAAATAGTCCATAAATTTATATAAATAGTTTCTTGCCAGCTCAAGTTTCAATGAATGGAAAAAGTTTCCTGAGTTTCTCGTGATTTCTTTCCATTAAGTTTGATCTTTTTTTGTCATGCATGGATTAGCAGTTTTCTATCAAAACTTATTCTGAAACCCTTTGAGTAAACATTCCAATAAATATGTCTGCAGCTAACCAAAACAATTTTGTCTCGCGTTTTGCTTAAAGTATAAATAGCTCATGATTTAGAGTCGATTTGATTAAGGTTTCATGTTATCGGTTTGTTTATTTTTTATCTAAAAATAAATTTAACAAAATTATTTTACTAATAGTCTCCATACTCACATGTTATTGTGTCCCATAACTTTCTTTCCTATTTCTAATATGAAATGAATGCACAATATTTATTGTTTAAAATATTATTTACTTTGTTACATAAAAACCCTTTTTCTCTATTACCTTCTTCTATATCTCAGGAAGCCTCATTATGCTTTCTTTCCAAAATTATTGTTGTTTGGATAAAAAATAATCCACGAGGTACACTTTCATTTCACTGATATCGAAGGTACGTTTTCATTTCACCCTTATAGCGAAGATAATTTTTTCAACACAGAAAGAAATAATAATCATACAGAGCAAAATCTGGAGAATATGCAGTATGCGGTAAAACATCTTAATCAAGCTGTAAAACATTCTCTTTTACGACTAATATATTATGTGGTCTTGAGTCGTCATGATGAAAAATAACGGCATTTTTTTTTGAGGTAGCTTTTAATCGATCCCGTTGATGAAAGTATATCGTAGAATTTATTGTTTCATCTTGAGTACGGATCTCCTAGAGAATTACGCCTTTCTAATTCCACCAAATGCACAAAGGAATTTTTTTGGATGTAATAAATCGCTGGTACGACTGAAACTAATGACATAGACGTCTAATAGATAATCTTGCATGTTCGCACAAGTAGAGCCAAATATCCTCATTCGTAGCGCAATGGGGAAGAAACTTTTGGGACACCCTAATATTTCAACATCTGAATATTAAAATAGTGAACAATAAAATTATCCCAAAATTTTTAAAGATGTGCACCATAATTTGAACAAAAATTACTTACTTTTTGACTCTTTCTCTGCTTAACCAAATGGCAGGGGAAATTCTATATAGAGTATCAGTTTTTGTTTTAATCGAGGGGTGCATCAGGACGTAAAACGAATCATTATGAATGATGAAATTATTTATTAGGTAGATCTAAAAACTATCCTATTGTAGGAAGTTGAGGTCTGAGTGTTCAGGTATTACTCGCAGGGCCCATAGCCTTTGTCAAGGATGTCCTTGTTTTACATCTTGTATTCCTCATTTGAAACAAAAACGGATTTTCCATTACAGAATTTGCATTACCGGTTAATAATGGAAGCGTTAATGGAAATGAAACAGTTTTAATGCAATGCAATGTCAATTTAAAAATAACTTTTCCTTTAAAAAATGCATCATTTCCCCATTATTTTCTTGTGCTTCCTTGTTTTTTAAAAACAATAATTGCGATGATATGCTGGAATAAACCTTAGAATTAAACTTCTTAGAAAACCAAGAAAAAAAATCACAGCAATGTATTCAAAAAGACATCACTTCAAGAATATTTAAATTAACATCAGATTTGTTTTTATTTCAAGGAATTCTTCTGCAATTCTCAAAACTACAAAGGCCTTATGAAATACTAGCTATTATCCGCGACTCTATTCGCTTGAAAATTTTGATGCATATGTACGAGAAACTATCAAATAATGACAAATTTTTTAAAAATTTAAACCTAACCTAAAAACGATACATTTAAAAGTATAAGCATATACGAAAAATATATAACATAAATACAATTTAATAAAAAAGAAAAACTAACGTAAAAACAATTTATTTACATTGTATACCCAAAATTAAAC
>JAPMOQ010051569.1:17441-27966 GCA_026543055.1 Argiope trifasciata
CTTGAATGAAAAATACTACAACTAAGATAATAATTAACACTTCAAGGGCAAAAATTGAAGTTTAATATATGCCTTAATGCCAAAATTATACTTTTCCAGCAAATTAAGCTCTTAATTTTTTAAAGGAAAATTCAATTTTTACGTCTGTTCGAGTGTTGATGGATATTATAACTAAAAAACGAAGAGAATTGTAACAGTTTGACATGTGCAAGTCTCGAGAAAGTAAAAATTTTCATTAGTTTTTATTACATGAAATTCTTAATTCAGTCTACGTTGAGTTTTATTTTGCATGTAAAAAGATTTAATTAAGCAGAATTTAATCTCCTTCTATATGTCTAAATTAGAAAACTACGAATTAACAGTTAACTCGGCGAGACGATTTTACAATCATTTTTAAATCATAATCTCAGTTCTAGATGATTATTCCAATTTTGATCGAATGTCCATCCTTTGACATCCACTGCCACCATTTAAAAAAAATTCTTCCATTATAACACTCACAGAATTGCTGGGAAAGAATTACTAATCTAACATTTTTAAACTTTTAATTGTTACAACCTACTACCATAGATTTAACTTTACAATATCCATGATGTACTTATCGTTTTAAAGCAAACATCATGTTTTTTGTTTTCATTTGTATTTTAGAGAGTTTTTTTATTAGAAAATATATTTGATTTTATACGAAGTTTTAAACATTGACAATGATCCACTTTACTGTATGGATAACGCAGAGCGATCAAAATGACTCTTATGCCAAAACACTCAAATCAACCATCCACCCAGTTCTTGAATTACAAAAAACTACTATGAAATTATGTTTTCCCTCTTTGTTTTAGATAATTTGTTTTTGTAAGTGATCAATTAAAAAGATATAAAGGAAAATGTTTTAAAGCAATACTTGCAAAGGCGGAAATCTTTGCATCGACTGAATTTTAAAGAGAATTAAAAAAGAAGTGAAGGTAGTTGGGTGAAAGGGAAAAAAGAAGAAGGTCAGTTAAGGATTTTCCCTCCATTTAGGGATAAGTTCAGAAGACTTTTCCCTACGAAAGTTTAGCTACGTTTCATGATATGCACAGAGTATGATCATCATTATTACATGCTGGAAACATGATGGATGATGATAATTTCAAGATTGCACTGTTTTGGAAAGTAACAGAAGAATTTCCTGTCTGAAAATTATCTATGATTCGGCAATAAACTACTTAAGATGCTGTCCATCAACATCATGAGTGATTAAAAAAAGATGACAAACATTGTTAATAATGGATATATATCAATGGACTAGTAGCCACAATGTGATGACAGGGTGCGCAGAACCTTATTTTAAGAAAAACGAATGAAACGAAAACGTATCATGCCTTTTGTAACATTTGATTATATTAAATCGTTAACGATGATTGAGGAAGAAATAATAATGTCCCAAATGTCATGTGTTTTTCCTCTCTGCACTACAGAATGAGCTTAGATACCCTCACTACACTTTAAACAGAATTTAAATTGTAGTTGGATGATTAAACAACTCTTCATGATATCAACTTTGAATTTAGTTGCTTTAATTTTTTTATGAATTTCAATTTCAAATCTGAAAACTCGTGAGCTATAATTGTGGTTGAATTTGTAAGTTGCTGTTTAACATTTAAAATAAATGTATCAACAGATCATTATAAGGACTTTTTTAAAAATCAATAGATAATTATAAGGACTATTTTGTGTAAATCATCAGATAATTATCGTATTGATCACCAGAGTGCAGTATTTATTTAGAATTTGATCTAGACATCAAAGTCAATATATAAAATGAGAACATTTTCTCCTTAAATAAATAGGTATTTATTGGATCACAAATTTTAATATGAATTTGACTTAAATTGGAGATTAACATATTTCTTAATGTTTTTCTATTAATTTTGACCATTATTTAGAAAGAGTTCCAATAACCTTTCAAATTAATTTTTTGAAAAGTTGATAATACTTCTTATTAGCCAAGTACTTCGGAGACGAGGTTTTTCACTGATAATATAAGATTTCATAGCGATTAAAATATTAATTTATAATGCACTTAAAAATTTCACTTTTGTTATTTGATAAGTTTGAAATAAATGAGTTTGAAAGAATTGGCATACTGAAAATTACTACTGCATGTGCATATTAAAAAAATCCATGTTACTTAATACTAGTGAAATGGAAAATATTATTTGTGAATTAAAGTTAAAAGAAAGAAATTTTTTTATATTAATTTTAACTTAAAAAACGTTTTTGTGAAAGGACGCGAATTAATTATTTGATGACATTATTCTGAATTTCATCATATGAAAAAAAAATCGCATATTTCTTAAATTTTGGATTAAAATTTAAAAATTGTATGGAAATTAAATCTGAAATAATAAAATTGATAATTTTTATTTTTTTAAATTTTTAAATAAAGTAAAAAAAAGATTTTTTGGTAATGTTTTCGGAAGTTACAAAGCTCGAAGAAGGCTACGAAATTACTAATAAAAGTTTTAAATTGTAATTAAATTATATTTGAATACTTTTTTAGCTCTAAGAAATTTACAATTACTTAATTTTTACATGAAAAAGCTTATGTTTCAGATTATATGAAAATGAGATAAAAATTATAATTTTATTTGAAAGGCACATAAACAAATATTCATCATAAATGTGTGTGTGAGTGTTGCTGGTATCTTCTTCATTTCGTAGTTAAGAGAAATTGAATATAAAATAATAATAATGAATTTAAAAAAAAAACCCTACTTGACAGGGACGATTGCTTCTTCAGTTTCCATCGTTGAACCGATTTTGAAAATTTTGAGTTTATTATCTTCATCATAACGTCCTTAAGCAAATTATTAAAAATTGTTTGCTAAAAATTCTCTGTTGCATTTATATAATAAATGAATATAACATATTCGAAGAAACTACTTAATCTATAAATACATAATTATTAATTAATAATTATTTTCGAAATGGAACCTGGTTTCTTTTTGAACAAGAAGCTAATATAACATAGTCGAAGCACAATTTAATGCGTGAATATATAATTACTAATTATTTTCAAAATGGAATCTGGATTCTGTTTGAACAATAACTTAATATAGCATATTCGAAGAACCAATTAAATGTATAAATTTAGATTTGGTTTTATTATCATTGACTTATAAAAAGTCTGTTAACATCCATATTTTATGCATTTGGTTAAAATAACATTCAGCTCTAGCAAGAGTTTTAAATAGCAATCGTTTTTAAGAATGATTTCTGTTTTTAAGAATTTTTCAGTGATGAAAATAAAAGAAATTTTTATCAAACACTAAGATGCATTTTCCTTTCACTGTGTTAGATAACAGAATGATTCTCTACATAAATATCGTTACTTGGAGACACGGATCTTTGTGTCTGCGCTTTGAGCCTCTCTGATTGTAAAGTGCGAAACACAGTATTGGTTTATTTTCCTAAAAAAAGATTAATCCATAAACTGGATATGAAAATAAATGGACATTATAACAAGGAGCTTTAAATATAGACGTGAGTATATAATCGTTATTTCGTATTTATATGATTTATCAAATGAATTTTATAAGCTTTAAAAATATTTTTTTTCATTTTATTCAAAATTCGTTCAAAATAGTTCATTTCTTATATAAATATGCCAAATTCCATTTATCCCATTAGACAGTGATTTCCTGGAATTTAAAGCATGTAATTATTTAAATCTTATAATTTATTTTGTAAAAAATCTTTCTGCCAATGGCCTGCATTCAAAAGACCTAGTGGGCGAAAATATCTAAAAGAGTACCTCATTAATTTCAAATCAGTTTGCTGAAAGAGTATAGCATAAAATAAGTGATACATATTTACCTTATTAATAATTATTAATTTAATTTAATTATAATTTATTTTAAAATAATTAAAGTAGCTTTTAATATTTCCAATTTCTGAAAAGGATATTAGCGTAAATTAAATCCATGAAAAAATTAAGATTTTGAATAAAAATAGCAACTAGATTTCGTTTCCATGGATGCTTTGTGCTGCCATCTACTGACAATTAAAAAAAAACTATTTCAATTTGTACAGAAAAATAACATTTTTCATTTTGAAGAGGTAAACTATCAAAACCTAAAAGTGTAAATTGAGAAATCAATAGATTTTAAAATAACTAATATTCAGCCAATATCTAGCTGCAAATAAATGAATAAAAACAAAAAATACGAGAATATTCATGATCTCTAAAACTGAGTTGGTCACTTAAATTATAATTAAGATTTCATCAATGTTTAGTGCTACCATCTAATGACATTTTAATAAGCAATAAACTAACAATAGTATTTATGAATGTACATATAAATAACTTTATTATAGGTTCAAAAAAAAAAGAATATCGAATATTAATAGGCTAATAGGGGAAAATAAGTAATAAAAATGTGACGGAATAGGAGAATGCTGATTATATGTAACACGTTTGTAAAATTAACATAATTTTATAAATTATAGGAAAATAAGAGAAAGGAAGAGAGAATTTTTCATATTTCTGTGATTATAAATATTTTTTAGAATTTAATTGCTGTATGATAAACAGTAAATTTGCTTTGAGAATTTCACAAATATTTAATGAATCCTTCAAAATCTTCTATAGAATTTCAGCAATTTTAAATCTTACCAGATTGGAATATAGTAAACTTTTTTTCATTATCTAGAATAAATCAATCAATCATGCATTTAATTTAATGTTTTAAGCAGCTGATAATATAGTTAAATGGATGTAGATAATTAGTAATATTAGTTATTGACTTATTTATGGCACGAATTCCAATGAAAACAAATTTACAATATAAATTCATTGAATTTAATATTTATCAAATGTTAATGTTTAATGTTAATCACATGTTAATGTTTAATATTTATCAAATCTTAACGATGATGCATATCAGTGAGCATGCAAATGCTTGTGTGAGAACGTCACCACAAAAATACTTTAAATTTTTTAGAAGGAGTTGGTTTTTATCATTTTATTTAATATTTCATTTTTTTGCCTTTTTTTACATCTTTATCAAAATGCTAAAACATGCAGTTTTTACTTTTATATATTCTTATACAAAGACAAGTTTTTAATATTTTAACCATACATCTGTCGCTGTATGATCAGGTATGACTCTTGGGCCGCTAACGCTCATAATCCAATCCCTTAATTGTTAAAAGGTTTACTATAGAGATGGTGATTTTTTTAAATGTTTGATTGGAAAACATAATTTATGAATATAGTTTGAGCCTTATGAAATTGTAAACATAATTTTACATAAGGTAATGTAAAATTAAATTAGTTTCTATAGGATTATTTTCATTTAAAATTATGAATAAGTAACCGATTAATATAAATATATGGCAAATTAGCTTCATCAAGATTTTAATTGAATTCTTTTAAAAGAAGGAAAAGTCACATTTAAAAGTTATGTTTATGAAACGTCATTTATTATTATTGCAAATTAAGAACTCTATAATTTATGTTTTTATTACTTTGCAAAGTATTAGTTGCTAAATTCTGGAAGAATGTGATCACTTTATTATCTTAATAAGACTGATATCGTTTTTTAGTACTTAAATGTTATTTATTAAAACTATCAGCGGAAAACATTTCCCTTCGCCCTTCTTATATATTTTAACAACATGATACATTTCATGTTCCACTCTATTTTATGTTTATCATAATTAAATTTGAACTGATAGTTGAACATAATTAAAAAAAAGAATTAATGAAATAACTATATTTTCGAAAATTAAATCCAATATTACATCATAGAAATATAATTTCTATAAATATTTGTAGAAATATAAGATTCAAAGAAAAGTGCAATTTTTTTTCTTTTTGAATAAAAAATGCAAGATGGGAAATACTGTTTTTTTACTATATTTTAAAAAATTCTGAATTGATAAATGAAAACTTTTTAAACTTTCCGGATTCTGGGAAACACAATTCAGAAATTATGTACGTGTATTTATATGTATGCCTCATTCCCTATTCGTCAACTTGTTATTGTTTATGTTTTAGGAATTACTCAATAAAGAAAACGCTGAATGAAATTTGTGACTTTACATTTTCTTCAAACAAAACCTGTGAATATGCCTGAAAATCTAGAACCAATTTCATTCTTGAAGAATATTTTTATTGCTGAAATACAAAATAGATTGGACTCCCCACACGACGATAGTAAAAAGAAAACGGGCTTCATCATGCAAAAACATGAAACTATCAAGATTTTTTCAATTTTTCCTGTTACTTTGCTAAAGTATTAATAGTATTGGGGATTGTATATTTTATTTGTAATAATGGTAAACTTCATTATTAATTGTAAGAAATATATATTCAGACAAATATTAAAATAAGTAAATTAATTAAAAACGTTCGTTTTTTTTAAATTCTCGATGTATAAACTTCTTATGTGCCAACAAGTATACCACAATACTTACAAATGAGGGCAATACACATTTATATTAGAATCGATTTCAAATATGAAGAAGTGCGCACTGCAAAGAAAAATGGTTTAAACATGAAAATGCACAAATACAAACAAAACCAAAACAGAATTGCTCACATATGAACAGAAACGTTCAGTAAAGAATATAAAAAAATTGAAGAAGCATGATTAAATAATATAAAGTATTCAAAATATAAATACAAAGGAAAAAATTAAATGCATATAAATGTATAATTCAAATATCAAATGTGTGGCATCCTGGACTGCACCACTGTGGTACTCATCAGTCGGCGTCGAATTGAAGCGTTTTACATATGCTTTAATGTTCCCATGCCCAATCAGAAACTGGATAAAATTTGACTCAAAGTAGTTAGCCTTTAATTGTCTCTGTATGAATGGAATAAATTCCTTTTTGCGAATCTTTTTAGTCGATGCAATTATGAAATATTCAACAAGTTTTTAAAAGAAACATTTTTTTGACGTTTGATGTATTTGAAA
This sequence comes from Argiope trifasciata, assembly GCA_026543055.1. NCBI lineage: Eukaryota > Metazoa > Arthropoda > Arachnida > Araneae > Araneidae > Argiope > Argiope trifasciata. Next base: position 24,410 of record JAPMOQ010051569.1, read on the forward strand.
TCAAATAACTACAACTTTTAAGTACCTGATGTGCGCTGAAGAGTTTTAGGATTTATTGCAATAAATTCAAAAATTTCTAGTATGTTTTAAAGTTTTATTATCAATTAAATAAGGCAGATGAAATCTTAATATTTATAAGATACACTCGCTGATAGAAACATTTGTAATATGGTTCGTCAATGCTTTGGTTACTAACATAAAAGTATTAGTTTTTAAGCGGTACACAACTCTCATAGATTAGGATATATAAAAACCAGAACAATCACTGTTATTGTGACCATACCCAAACCCACATTTTGTTAAGAGAATAATGAAGGGATTGAACCTATGTTAAAAATAACGCGAGAAAATTTCTGAGGGTTTCTTCTGTGTATGATAAAGGATAAAATATTATTTTCATATATTAAATTTTTTGGTATAAGTTTTAGGTACAAGTTTTATTTCTAATTCCATTTATTCTTTATTTATTTAGTAATATAATTTTAGATATTTTTTTATCGTTTTGAATTAACATAACATGAAAATAACATGAAAATGTTGAATGAGCAATAATTTAAGAATACGTTTCAGTTTTGAAGTAGATTACTTAAAAAAACATAATTTAAATAACAAAGTAACCAAAATATGTGGAAATTATAAACAGCTGTAGTTTATAGACACATTGCTATCGATGATTTAGATATCTAGTTATCTTACTTTCTATAATATTATGTATGTAGTGAAAAAAAGAGGTTTTTATTGGGGGTACAACTATTTCACTTCCCTGGTTTATCCCCAATAATCAAGATTCTATAAATTTGTATTCCCGTCAACTTTTTAAATATTCGTTTTGATTTTTGTTTCACACTGCCATGATCATAAAAATATTATGCAATAATTTCCTTTATATTATTCTGGGATTCTACTTATAAACAAAGAAAGTAAAAAAGAAGTTTTTAATAAGTTTTAGTAGCGTGTTTGTCATGAAAAATTCTACTTAACGAGTAAATTAACAAAATTTCGGACTAAGCCGAAATCACGAATATGAATATTCTTTGGTTCGGGGAAAGCAAATAATGGGTCCTCAATTTATATAAATTTCAGTGAGCTTAAAATTTTCAACAAAATTTTAAGGAAATTATAAATGATTTATTTTAATAGAATCTTTTAAAAAATATATGCCACAAAAATGTCCAAAATAATAAAATCCATGAAAAATTGTTCATAATATTTAGTTAGGAATATTGTTGATTTTAAGAAAAATTATGGTAATGATAGATTATCAAGAAATAATAAAACGAGTTATTTTAATTAAAGTTTTAACTATAGTCTTTTATTATTTTTTAAAAATATATGCCATTAAAAAATATCCTAAATAATAAAAACCTAGAAAAATTATTTATAATTATTAGTTATGGATTTTGTTGCTTTTAAAAGAATTATGGCCATGATAGATTATCAAGGATTAATAAACATAAATATAATGTATCCTCTTAAATCATAATTTTACAGCTCCTGTCACCTGGAATGCAATATAATTAGTTAAATACATAATTAATTAATAAACCTCTCTACGTCAATTCCCAACAAATATAATCTTGCCAATTATGCTGGTGGATATTAGTTAATGCATCATTGTAATATCTAGTAACCATAGTGCCACGGAACAAGGGTTTACGTTGTAGCATTAAGTAATTAAAACACTTATAAGAATAACTTTATAGATTTCAGGTTTCGCAGTCATGAAATTGCAAGGTGCTGAAGTACCGAAATGTTAATTAATTAATCCAAAATCGATCAAATTATTGGCACATTAAAATATTTATAAGAATATAATAATTGGATTTATTTAAAATTAATTTAGTAAAAATTTATCCACTTCAAATATTTTGCAGATCAAATGTAATACTTACATTTTATCATTTAAATTACAAAATGATAAAATATAACGTGTCATTTAAATATTTTTTTGTAATTATAAATAACATTTTTCGGACTGTTATTTATTATGATATACCTTAAAATATTCTTCCGAATTCAAAGTCGAGGTGATGGAGGTTGAGATAACACGATATTAAGTCTCGACTGTGAATCCGAAATGTCCAGATCAAAATTCTTTTCTTTTGATAGATTTAATTATTGGTGATCTCCATAGATTTCAACTGTCCTTTCGCTAAGATAGCGTGGGAATTTAAAGAGATGAGTTAAGGAGTCACTTATTGTTCTCGACATTTGCCCATTGTTCAATATTACTAAGTTCACCCCAAAATAATTTTTATATTTTATTCTAACGGACGTTAATATAAGTAACTAAACTAACGGTTGTAGAGGTAATTAGTTATACAACAGTTCCCATTAGTATAATTACCTTAAAACACATCTGATTTGTTATTGTAAAGGAATATTCAATAAAATAATTTTAAGTTTTCTCGGAAAACTCAAGGTAAATAATTAAGGTTTTGGTTATACACTAGAAACTGACATTGGACATTAATGGCCGATTTGAATTCATAGAACCAAAAGGCATAGTGGACTTTTTTCTTCGTCGATGTATTTTTGATATTTCTCGAATTAAACATTTTATATCTGAATTGGTTGATTTTATTAATTGTGCTAATGCAGAGATGAGACTGCATAATAATTTAAGAATAAGATTGTTTTTTTTTCCTTTGCTTGATTGAAGCTTGAAGAATAAGATTGCTTTGCTTGAAGAATAAGATAGCTTTTTTTTTGCTATATTGTTAAAGTGTCGATCTAATGATGAATTGTTCACGTTCTATTCTTGCCCAAAATGTTGAACAAGAAATAAAGTAAACAAAAATTTCAAGGGCAGGTAATGATGTTACGGTATAATGGAGTAAAATTACCAAAGATAATACTCGAATTAAAAATATAAATTAATAACTTTGTAATTATTATATTTTTAGTGTGTTAGACAATACAATAAAAGAATAAAATAAGTCTTCAGGGTATATTTGAAATAATGATATTGAAATGAATCTCTTATTTTTTATTCTAAGCAAAAGGAAAATGAATAAAATAATTAGTTTTATTAAATCTGTTAGTTCTTGTCCTTGAAAGTAATGTGTTTTTAAATACTTTTGCTATACATAAAGAGAATAATTTCAATAAATTAAAATTTTCTGATAGCATACTTAATGCACTCATAATTTTCAAAAACCAATAGTAATAACAAAGTAATGATAAAAATTATTGAATTAAAGGCATAAAGAGAATTAGCAAAGGAAAAGAAAAAGGATTAAAAGTCTAAAATTTTAACTGACCGAAACTTAAATACAAAATTTCTCTTAGACTTTCTGCTTCTCAATTTCATATTTTAAAATCTTTTACGTTATGATTCCAATACTGAGAAAAACTGACAGCATACTTTATGAAATGATATGAAAACTACAGGTTTGATTTGAATTTCAGAATATTTTCTGTCAGATTGTCATCTGCTACAAAAGAGAAGAGTTGTTTAATTTTTGAAAAAATACCAAATTTCCATGTCGAGTTATAAAATTAGAAGGCTTGAATTTGGAAATGTTTTTAGAAAATAGTTCTTTTTTCTGTGTGTG
>JAPMOQ010051589.1:0-11441 GCA_026543055.1 Argiope trifasciata
GTTTAAAGTCTAATAAGAATTCTTAAAATCTGATTCCTGTGAGAGATTAATTATTTTGATATTTATTTCAAATATATAACTAAAATATCAAGGATTAGCATTAACTATAACAGTAAACTATTATCAAGTATTAACAATAAGTAAGTATACATAATTTTCTAAATTTTCGGATAGTTATAAAACTAGATTCAAAATTGTACAGAAAATCAAATATTAATTTACATGAGCTAACTAATCATATTAAAAATTCGGTGTAAAAAAATTATTTATCATTATCCAAGGCAAGTTTGTATGAAAGGGTACGAAACGGCAATGTGCTTATAAATGAAGATTTTATTCAAAGAATACCTCATAGGCCTGAGCACAACGATCTCTTTGACTAACATGCAGAAGGATTCCTTGTTCCAGAACTCCTAAGGCCATAATGACACCCAGTCCTACATCATGTCCTTGAATTCACCGTCCAAGATCCACTACTTGTTGAATTCCTTGACTACAGAAGAACCATTAATTTTGATATGTGCTGTGAGACACTTTGATGACTCTGCAAGTCCATCATGAACAAAAGACGGGATTAATCAGGGAGGGTTTGGCTCTGATCTCTGATAACTCGCATCCGTACATCTCCAAAGTTACACACGCAGAACTAGCCCCGTTGAAGTAGGAGCAGCTCAACTATCCGATCCACAATACTTTCCGGACATGTCACTCTGAAATTTCCATGTGTTTGAACCCCTAAAAAAACATCTGAAAGGGAATCTCTTCAACTCGGATAGCGTACTCTGCAAAGAATTGGGTCTCGCCACGGCCACAGGAATTCGGAGAACAAGATATCCTTCGGTTTGTCAATCAGTGGGATCTTTCTGCTCATGCCTATAGTGTATACTTTGAAGAAAGTCCTCATTTATAACTACAATGTTGTTTCGTTCCTTTTCATTTGAACACCCCTTGTATTAGGAGTTTGTATTTCAAATAAAGCAATCTCGAAAAGAGGCAGTGAACAGCCACGTTAAATGGTAGCCTCATGGGTACCTTTCATCATCTCTATGATTCAAATGAATTATCGCGAAGAAAGTTTTCGCTTTACATTCTCATCCACTAGTTTGAAGCAAAAACTGTTTCTCCAGAATAAAATCTACAACACCGGTTAGGCCGGATCGGTAACGAAAAGGTTAAATCGTTGTTTGATTAACTTCTTACTGCAAATAAATAATTAACTTTATTTATTTCAAACTTATTAGAAGAATTTAAGAAAATTATTATAATATTTAAATTTAAAAACATAGAATTCATTTTGTATGTTACAAAAACACAATAACAGAAACAACCCATTTTTTATAGAACCTGACAAGATTTGGAATGCATATGTAACAGTTGATGAATATGTGCTTTGGCTTAGAATTTTTAACAAAACAAAAGGTATAAATAATCAGAAAGGCACATTTAAGCGATTTATGTTAAATCAGACAATGGTCACTTAATCAAAAACTCCTTTCATATTTGAGAGTTCAGTTTAGCCACTGTGTACAGATTCATTTCCGTATAATGAAGTTTATTATAATCTGAGAATATATTATATTTCAAAAACGAATATCTTTTCTTAATAGCAGTTCCATTTTTGGCCATAAAATCTATTTAGATCAGAACATGTAGTATTCATCTTAAAAAATACTCCGCCTTGAGTTTATTCCAATAGATTAGTTTTCTCAATACACGGGTTTCAGAGTTTAAAGTTTGTAAAGTCATTTTATCATACACAAGTCAAACAAACAAAAGTGAACTTTTTTTGCAGTTCGAAAAGTTTAACAATAGATTCTAACAGCAGTTCGAGGTTGAGAGACTTCATCAGTTAAATATAAACAACATAAAGTAAAAAAATAAAGCGATAAATTCCAATCATGTCGATATTTTGAATTTTGTAAGCACTGAACTATGCAGAAGAATATATAAAACACATCAATTCCAGTTTGACGATGGTATTATTCTTTCCATATCTGATTTCGTGTTAAATCTGACTCTTATACGCAACAAATAATATATTTAAAACAATAGAATAGAAATTGCGATTCTTGGCAGAAAAAAAAATGATTCTTTATTAGTATCCTTAACATATGACATTCTCTCTGGAATTTTTCAGATGCGTTATTCATTGAAGTGTGATTGAATAAATTTGTGTTTGTAATAGTTTATATTTATCTTTGAACTTTTTGTTATTGTTCATGAAACATGAAGCTACTAAACTTAAAAGAATTGGTTCTTGTTTAATAAATATAAGTTTAAAAGATCATAGAAACCATATTTCTTTTTATAAATCCTTCGTTTCCGGGATATTTTCAAGCTTTTCAAGAATTTAATGTGATATTAAGATCTGTAATATTGAAAATTGTTTCAATGTTATGAATGTAGGCTCACTCCAGTCATAAGGATAGAATAATAACAAATTGGTTTAATTTAAGTATAAAAAGGGAAGTTAACGAAAATATCAGAATTATGGTTTTAAAATTAAATATCAATTAAAAATAAAAATCAACCGATTCATCTTGAACATTTCATACTCTTCCAAGGGGACAATAGAAATGTGAAAGATGAAACAAATCAGTCGATGCAAATCTTTTTGAACTGTTGTATGCTGAAGAAGTTCTCAAGCTTATATCTCGGATTTTTATCCTTTTGATGTTATTTAATAATAAAGCAAAGGAATTTCTTGTATCTGCAAGTGTTGTCACTTTCTGCATTCCAACTGTATTTTTCTACTTACTTAATGATTTCTTTTCTTTTTTGTTGAATAAAATGATTTTATTTACTATCGAGATTAATGCACTTCTTTCATATACTCACCTAATGATTTTCATACGTGTTTCCTTAATTTTATGTTTCTTTTTTCAAATTTTAACAATATATTTAACTTATTATATTTATATCTAAAAGTATAATAAAGAAACCAAATGACATTTAAAAATAAACTTACGTGACACACTTTATTAAATAAAAAGAAATAAAATTACTTATATTAATTTATTGTTTAAGAACAACGCAATGAGAAGCACTTAACCAGATGAAATTTTTTATTGTTGTTGTTAGTTGATTAAAATTTTAAACATGCCATTAATCTGCTTTACTTTTGATTATGCAGTTTTATTTATTAAAATATTTCTTTTCAAAGATGGGGACCTTTTAATTTCTTAAAATTATGACAAATATGTATTATTATAATATTTTTTTGGATTGATTATATTAGTATGAAGTTTTCTCAATCCGAGATCCCCAACCAATAACAACAGAAGATCACTGTGTCTAAAATATATGGAAAAAGAAGGAATATATTTGAAAAAATCAGTTTCATTCAGGATGAAAATATGGCAGATTATAGCTTCCAGAGTACATATTGTAGAGAGAGTATACTGTAAGAGAATTTCAAAACACTGAGTAATGGGAAAAAACCCGTTTCATTCCATGAATGTTCTAAAATAGAACTTAAAGCGAAAAAACAAAAACACATTTCAGATGTGCTAAAGAATATTACTTATAGACACTGGTAACAGAAAAATAATCATTACATTAATTAAATTGTAACAAAGAGGTCCGTTGATTTTAACTTCTAGTCAGTTCAAAGAATCAGACTCTGAAGAGAGATTAAGGGTCTTGTGAACGTCTCTGTTTTATTAATTTCCTTATAAATTATGACACCACATGGAACTTCCAGAAGAATACCATCTCTCAGTTTCTAACAGAAAAATCAATTATCTGCCCTAACCCTAATTTTTGCATTTCTTTGACGCTTAATTCTCTTACCGATTGTGTGAGAGGGAATTTTAATTCCTCCTTTCACCATTCCTTAATATAACTGTAGTCTTTTGTGATTTCTGCAGATAATGCTTCTTTACGACTGTTAAGAGAAATGGTATTATAGAATCTCCAAATGTCAAATGATTAGTTAAAATGTATATATTTTCAATATTCATTTTTTGATCATGTGGCATGCTATTAAAAATGTCTACTTTTGAATGGTGTCAAGTAATTGTTATTCTTTTTAGATGTTGATTTTGTAATAGGTTTGGTTACACAGCTGTCATGGAAATTTTGCATTTTAAGTATAAAATATATGACATGCTGGAAAGATTTGCATAAATGAACTTTTTTGATTAACTATGAAAAAATAAAATGGGATTCCAAACTGAATGCTTGAGAAACTTCAAGAATTATTTTTCAATAGTACCTTCAATTAAATTGGACCAAACTATAATGCCGATTTAATTTTAAATAACAACCAACTTAATTTACAAATATTTTCTTATATATTTTCTTGATATCCAGTTGCAGACAAAACAATTATGAATTAATAAAGCCTTACAGGAATTTTAGATTTCTTATTATAGTAAATGAATGATGTCATTTTAGTTAATGAAATTAATGAATTTCATTTTTCCAAATATGATTTTGATTAGCTTATGATAATTTCAAGTTTTACAAAAAACATATGTAGTAACATTTATTTCACATTCACTATCAGAAAATCGTTTTAATATATAATATTTCAGCAAAAATTTATTTTTTTGCAATGTAATTTTTTTATTAATTTATTTTTCGCTTAGTGTGGTTGTATATGTTGAAGAGGCATCAAGTTTGTAATCAAAACAAGAACTACTAAAATATTTTGTGGCAGTTTTTTTATTCGGAAAAATTGTACGTTTCATTATTCAGCAAACTTACAAATACATTTCAATCATAACAAATACTAAAGTTGAAAAATTGAAAAAACGTAAAAGCATTGATAAACACTTATCATTAAACTGACTTACATACTTGTTCATGAACAGAGGACCATCCTTATAAGTCTTTAATAACTTTGTTGCATTTAATTTTAAACTATTGCTTATTTTCTTTTAATATTTAAATCTGATTTAAAGAAGATCTTATTTTTTAAAAAAAATAAGAAAGAAAACTACAACAAAAATAAAGACAAAATATTCTATGTCTATTTATTTCCAACTTAAAATTCACATTTAAAATTCCAAACATATTTGTTTATACAAATATGTTTAAAGCAGACGATCATTTCACTAGATATTTTTTTTTGGTTATGACGTATGATTATTCCCGTACTTTACTTTCAAGAACTACATTCTGTTTTTATTTCTAAATTGATTTTTATGCTATCATTTAAAAGTTGCATTTTTATTTTTAAACCCTTTTCCAATTCATATGCGCGAATACTTAACTTCCATTAATTCTATTATTTACTCAATTTCAAAATTAAAAAAAAAATCTGAAAGTCTTAAGATTATTAATTAATAATCATTAAGATGATAAACATAATTATAATTAGTACTTTGTAATATCAGATTAATAAAACAAAATGGACGTGATGTTTTGAAAAGATAAAAGAAAAAGAACGATTCCAATTAACAGGGAAGCATTTTACTTGAGACAAAGAATGACTAATTAGATTGCTAACTCACCAGAACATTAAGACTTTTGTCTTTTATGTATATTATTTCCAATCTTAATATGTTCGCCTTTCAAATACGTCACAAAAACAATTAAAGATATATACATTTGCTTTGAGTTTACTAATTAATAAATTTTATTTGCTATTATACGATTCTTGCATTAAAATTGTTACAACTTTCATCTTTTGTATAAAAATAGGCTATTGAGGGAGATATTACTGAAAAATTGTTTTTAACTTAAGACAGTCAGCCGAATTAAAAATATATATAAATTTAAAGAAACATATAATTTAATCGAAGAATTTGATTTAGTTTCCAAGTTTTGAAAACGGATTATACTCTTTATACGAGGAGGGATTAAAAAAAGTAGTACAAACAGCAGTATTTGGAAATTAGAAATTGTTGATGGAAATATTGTTACTCAAATGGCTCTAGTTGTCTTATACCGGTCGTTGGAGCTGATAGTGTTAATGCTCAGACGTGAAACGTAATGCCAAGACGTCTAGAGAAATAGTCACACACAGAAGTGTGAGCCGTAATACGATTTTTATGGGGAGATTGTCCCCATCTGGCATTCACAGATAAATCGTTGTAAAGTAAGGGAACAGAGCAATGAGTTGATAATAAGCGGCAAGATGGGGTTTTTTTGAAGTGGGGTAGAGAGATTGTTGGAAACGTTTAAGTGCTAAGTTTGGACCCAATCCCCATACAACTCCTATTTGGCACCTAGTGACTATTTCCTTTTCCCAGCATTGAAGAAACACTTATCTGAAACATGGTTCATATCAGACGGTAAGGTTCAGAAACAGTGCCAAGAACTCTCTCAATATCCAGGAACCTGATTATTGCCAAGACGGTTTAAACAAATTGGTCCAGAGGTGTGATAAATGCCTCAACAGGTTTGGTGACTAGATAGAGAAGTAACCACCACATAGGTTTCTTAATTACCATTTCTGTTTTGTGTCTATTGTTAACAAAGCATTTCAACTTTTTTTTAGTCAGCCCTCGTAATATGCCGGATCATTATTTTTAGTAAGTAAATGACACTGGCAATATTTGTTATGATCAAATCTAGGTTAGCATAAGTAATTATTGATTATTATTCTAAACTAATGATCCTTATTTTCTGGTATCACGAATAATTACTGCAACATACAGATAACCATTGTAAATAGATATTAGAGAAACATGAATGATATTGGAAAATTTTAAAAAGAGAATGTTAGACCTACTCGATTAATTTCAAGACTAATTTCTATGCTCTTTGTAATTTTTATAATATATTGTTAAATATTTTACAAAAATAAGATATTAAATTTTTATAGTAAAAGAAAAAATGGTAGAAGACACTAAAATATGAAAAAAGAGCAAAATATATTTTTTGTTTTGTTTTGTTTGATTGAAAACTCATCTGTTTGAATAAAAATGTTAAAAATTTTTCCTCTTTAAATATTTTTTCACCAGAAATATAATATACATTGATATTAAACGAACATTTCATTGAGGAAAAGGCAATACAAAGACAAATGCAACTATGAGATATCTTGACATGCGATTCTTTTTCTTGTTCATAAACTGATATAGTTAAATATTGCAATTTTAACTGGGAAACTATTTGAGCCAAATTTTTCGAACAATATTTATAGAGTATACTTAACAGAAATATCAATATAAAACCTCCTATGCCATTCTCCTTTTTTAAGGTGTCTAGGAAGATTCGGAAATAAATTAATAAAAAGTTTACGATTTTAGACTACATATTTGATTTATTATCTTATTTATTTACAGATATTTATTTTTATATTTATTCTAATTCTTACTTATTTAGTATATTATTTATTTTAAAAAAATTTCGCACCAAATAAATGAAATAGTCACAGTTATAAGAAAAAAAAATGTATATAACTTTGCTTAGTTCCTTCCGAGAGGCTTAATGTACGTACAAGCAAAAAACCAAGAGAAAAACAGAGAAAAATATTTTCATGGATTATTTTATAATGATTTTGATAGGGACTTCTTTACACGTGACGCTTAAGGTAAAAGAATTATAGGTATTTTTTTAAATAATTTGTTTGGATTGACAGATTTTAACCCTTCACTCGGAGCATGAGAACTGCTTGCTGATTAAAGCAATTTTACATTTTTAAGCAAAATTGCATTTTTAAAAAAGATAGAATTTGATCAGGAAATTAGAACATTTTAGAATGAAGTCAATATGAGTACAATTAAGATAAAAATTAGAATACTATTTAAGATTAAATTTAGAGGTATTATTACATATGTAACGAGAAATGAATTTTATGCTTATGTGACAATAAATATAAATAAACAGAATCTGAAAAGACTAGTATATTATAAATCAGAAAACAAGCAATACGAATAATTTAAATTGTTTAATTAAAAATGTATAACCTAAAAACATATACAATGATAATAACAATATACAACCCGTAATAATTAAACTGTTAAATTCATTTCCCGGTTGCGATTCATGAGTGTTTTTTTTTTGTTACTTATTGCACTACTTCATAGGAAGTATCAAATATTAAAGCTGTATTTGGTGACGTATCGAAATTCACCAGATAATACTGATATTCTCAAATTTTGGTCCTTCATGACATGATATTTGAATAAAGAATAAAAACGTAAATTAGAAACAGATGAACTAAATTAAAGATTTTCAGATTTTTGTTTTAACCTTATATATACAGTCTTGAAAAAAATATTTATGAAATAAAAGATCATGTAAGATTTTATCATGTGTCAGTGAAAGGTTTAAAATATATTCTTCTAATCACAAAATATTTGTTAAAAATGTGTGAATGTTAACCATCCATTAGATTTAATCAGTAGTTTAATTTTAGATTATGATATCATTACCATTACCAAGTTTTGGAAAGTACTGCTCGCGAAATCGTTGCCATTTTCGATAACACCGGAAAATCAAATTTCCCATTCCGAAAATTCAGTTTTCTTTTTGCAGGGTTGTTATTTGAAATTTTTAGAACTGCGATAATTGACAACTCTTCCTTCGAAAAAAAATTCAACACAGAATTTATAGTATGATGAAAAATGTTAAAATAGTCTAGAAATATCTCAGCACAACTGCAATTATAAAGGAATTTTATTTGGATAAAGCTTTTTTTATTACTTTCAAGTCCTATTTATATATTTTGACCTAGAAAATCTACTTTGAGAAATAAAACCTCTGAAGGGGCCCAAAAGACAGTTTCAAACCATTGATATATTTTAAATAAGTTTTAAAATGTCAACAAAGAATTCAAAAATAATAAATGAATGGCCAGGACCCAGAAAATATTTTAAGAATATTTATTTCATTATTAATATTTAAGAATATATATATTTGAATGAGATTGAATATCTCTTCCAATTAAAATTATACCCATAAAGTGTATCCACCCGAAAACATCCTTTAATTGATTGAAGATATAACTTTTATACTTTTATAAAAGTTATTTCTTCTGTTCTTTTAAGATATAACTTTTATAAAAGTATTTCAACTTTAGTATTACATTTTATCAAACTTTTTTTATTTATTCTTTCTTTCCCTGCTTGTGAATAAAATCACACATTCAACTTATTTTGTAAAATTTTCAGAGTTCTCATTAAGAGGAGGCTGTATTCTATCTTTTATGGTGATAAGTAAGATAATTTATATACATGGGTTATTGTAGGAACTTTATTTGCTATTCCATAAAATTTTATGTTTGAGTTAAAGCATATCCTACGCATTATGATTTTAAGGCACTTTTAAAAGCTGTTAAAACAATCTTTTTTGGCCAGAAGTCAATTTCAACACAACTTTTAAATGTATGCTTATAGTGTGAAACAGTTATTGAAAGCACTTTTTATTATAATAAGAGTAGAGATTTTATTTTTTATGCAAATTTGAAAAAAAGAACATTAAGATATCATGAACAAGGATGAAGACCGATTAAAATAGCTATTTCTCTTACTTATCCAGCATTTTTTTTTAATTTTAATTTCGAAATACTAGAAAATAATTTGTTTACTAATTAGAATTTCACAGTTTACAGAATTAACTGGATTAGCATTTGAGTGATAATTTTATGAAAGAGTTTTAAAAATAATGAATATTTTTAACAACTATTTACTACTGATATTTTTTGTTAAGTGACTGAATTTTATTTATGGAGAATGATTTTAATTAATTCATACATATTTCTGAAACCACTGAATGTTACTATGCAAGATGTTATAGTTGTGAAATGGATAATATTTTAGCTTATGAGGATAGTTCTATCACTCTTTAATAATAGCTTTGGAAAATGATCTCCTATAAATATTATAAATTTATCACAGAATCCATGTTTCTTAAACTTAATTATATACCTTATTTGCAGATGTAAATTAAAAATACCTTTTTCAAACACTAAAATGCATTCAGAATTAAAAATGTTTTACTTTAATAAATATTTGCAGTTGTCAGGTTTGTGGCTACTTTAAACAGTATTTCTTTATATTTAAATACCAACTAGGAAATATATTATTTTTTGCGGGAAACTGAGTTTTTATCTGATTTCATAAAAGGTCAAAATATTTATTCATATAAAAATCCTCCTCAACAATTTAAATTAGTTAAAATACGTTTTTCGGCAAATTTTTACAAACTGCATCAAAAACTGTATCCACAATTTTTTTATTTAAAAAAAAATCGCTCTCATCATGCAATATTTGATAAAAACAAATATGTTTTTGTGATCTAAATATGTTATTGCTATGTGTCACTTTTTCTGATTTTTAAAATATATATATACAATATTAGCATGAAAAGATTGTTAAATTTTTAAATATTTACTTCGGAGTTGCAACTATTCTCTCTCTCTCTCTCTCTGTGTGTTTGTGTGTGTGTGTTGTCAAATAAATTTATTATACAGGAAAAAGCTACTAGACATTTTAATTTTCCGTATACTGAATATTGTAATTGTCAAAACCTTCGACACTTCTAGATCTGAAAAGAAAATGTTGGATTTTATCTTATGTTTGTCTGTACCTATCAATAAGGAACATCAAAAATGTTTGAGCCAAGTGACAGGGTCCTGGCAAGATACCTTTAGACAAGGTACTGGTTGATGATAATGACTTTGTGAAACTTTTCGTTTCTGGACATCATTCATAGATTTCTGATGAACTTCGAAAAGAAGTTGCCAATGAGCTCAATGACTCCAAGATTGATAAAATATGGTTCACAACTTCGCAATTCTGGATTTGTATCGAAACAATCCAACAAGGGCTCAGAAGAATTCAGAATTTTGCTCAGAATTTAAAGCATTCGGATATTTTAGACGTATTTTTGGCGGCTGATTAACATCAAAATCTGATACGAAACTACAGTAGTAGTCATAAGATCATACACCGATCAAACTTCTTGTAATGGATGGACTTTGGTATGAGGAAAAGGAGCAATATAATCGGTATTTAGACATTTAAATTTGGGTAAAATTCTTATTCAAAATACTATTCATGAATACTATTAAACTCGATTTAACACATAGATAACCATTAATGTTTTCCCATTGTATATTGTATTTTTATCATGTGAGAACATAATCCCGTCTTCGCTAGGTGTTTTTGAATAATTCAAGACAACAAATAATTGCAGCTCAAAATCACATAATGAAAAAAGCATAAATAGCAATATTCATCTAAATTTTTTAATCGTATATATTTTACCCTCACTTAACAGCATTGCATTATTATTATGTATGCTTCATTGAAGGCAGATGCGTTTTTAAAGGTTCACCAACTGTTACCAGTATAACTTTATTATTACGTGTGCTTTTTAAAATTAGATACCTTTTTAATAGGTTGGCGTAGAATTATGCCATAATAGCTGTTATTGTCATGGAATGTAATTTTCTCGTCGAAAAAATTACATTCCATGATTAATAATTTAATTTTTATATGTTTAAAAAATTTCACTCGAGTTTAAAAACAGGTTTCATAAAA
>JAPMOQ010051594.1:0-15365 GCA_026543055.1 Argiope trifasciata
ATTGAAAATTAAATATAGCTTTTAAAAAGCGAAACATTCCTTAGTTGATAAAGGAAGAAGCACATTTTCGAAATCATAAAGCTTTATCTAAAAGTGATCCTATTCTGGGCATCAATAGATGGTAGCATATCATGCTATATAATATAATTACAAAGATGTAATAATTTCGACATTTATCGATATAAACCAATGTAAAATCTATTATTATTTGTGTTGGTAAACATTTACAATTTCATATTTATTATATTGAATCTCATTATAATGTGACTAAAGATTCAAAAGCTAGAAGAATAGCTTATCCCAGAGGATTTTTTTAAGAATTTTATTTTAATGAAAGTTTTAAATTTAATTTTAATTAGTAACTTATAAAATATCTCTGGAGCCTCATTCATTATTATTTTTTATTCATAATATTTTGTAATATCATGCAGTTATTTAAAAATATTTTTCTGCAGTTATTATAAATTTTAATATTTTTATTAGCACAAAATACTCTATGATATAGATATGATACCTTCATATTTTGAGGCATTCACAGTATAGAACAATAACAACATAAAAATACCATAGAATATTTTGTATAATCTAGAGCGTTATTCGTAACCTTTTATTTACATTTCTTAGTCAAAAATTCTTTAATTCTTTATTCTCCGAAACCTCATGAGGAAACATATAATTAAGTTAATGCAAATTCTAACATGAAAGTTTATAAAATTCATTCAGATATTTTAAATAATTTTAATAAAGTTGCTCTAGAGTATAAAAAATGACATTAGAGTTACAAAAAGTATTATATTGAATCAGTTCTGGCTCGTAATCAAAGCTTTGTCCCTGACTTGACGGGAGACTCATACTACTTCTTGTATACAGCCGACCACCCCGCCACCACTGAACGTAGCAGTATCGACAGGATTTGTTGTGGTAGACTGCTGATTAAGTATTGTCCAACCTTACATTGACCGAACAGTCAAACTAACATTCCTTTCGGGATTGTAAATAGTTGTCTTTCTCCCCATCTGCTCTCTCAAACAGTTGGAATGAAACTATCAATCTTTAGCATCATATCCTTCAGGGTTTTGAGATTACCTGGTATCATCAGTACAGAACTTAAATCATTATTTTCAATCTTCAGGTTTTTTTCTTAACTCAAATTTTAATACATTCCTTTAAATAGTAGTAAATAGTACCAATTTTTCCACAAATGCATTTGTTTTCCTGAGTTTTTCCAAATCTTTGGAAATATGATACTTGCAGGAAATCTCCCCTGTCCAGATATTATTTGGATTATAAGTGGATGGTAACTTCCTATTTTAATTTCCGGATTAGGAATAAAGTCGAAAGTTACTAGAAATATAAGGCAAGTTTGAATGATTAAATAATATTTCGTATTTTTTTGCCCGACTTTTTATCTTATTTATGCTCTCTGTGAAATAAATTAGTATTATTCAAACTTTATCTACGAAATGCACAATTTTTTATGTTTTATATTAAAACCCTTTCAATTTGATATTTGCTCGGGGGAGTAATACGCAAACAACCTTTTCATTTCTGAGATCATTCGAGCTGAACAGAGTTCTTAGAATTCCAAACTTCCGAAGTTTCTCTTTCAGATATAAGAAAAATCACTCAAAAACGGAATAGTTACCATTTTTTAATTAGTTGGTAAATGAACGAGATCTTAATAAGTTGATATTTTTGAATCAAAAGATGGTTGAACATCCTTTGAAAAAGTATTCAATCTTTCTCGGATACTTAAATAAAGAGGAAGAAATTTCAGTGACATCCGGGCATCATGGTTGAAGTCAATTGAATGGATGTTTGGGCCTTTTCAATATTGTCAAAGTAAATATTCAATTTATATTTATATTAGTATAAGGCTGGTCAAAGAACCGAATAATAACAATTATGTACTTCTGTTGAAATTTTTAAAATTTTAGAAAAGATTTAGTTTTTAATATATGAATTACTAACTTTTTCTCATGAATAATATCTGTATGTAAAATGATCGCACTGATAAATGAAAAATTGAAATTATTACACATAAAATATCGTTCTGCTAAAACAAGTATTGATTTTTTTAAGAATCTAAATATGGAGTTCAGATGTTTAGGGAAAATGTTTTATGTGAGAAAAAACAAGAAAATTTTCTTAAAATTAGCTAAAAATAACACACAATAATTCTTTTCATATAATTAAATACTTAAATAATATAATTAAATATTAAAGTTTTTTAATTTCATACGGTTTCATATCTTTTTCAGATTTAAATATAATAATCAAATGAATTTATAAAGTTTGCATTCAATTTTTTTTCATTCATAAAAATTAGAAATTACATGCAAAATAATTGGAAAATATCAATGAAAATCAAAACACATAATTACTTGGGCAAACACTTATTTATAACTAGCCGCCTTTGGCGACCAGCTGGTTCGCCATGAGTAATGCGTTCTAAAATTTTCAATTAAATCACATATTCATTAGCCTAGAATTTATTCCGGGAATTGATTGGCCTGAAAGCAATATTTTCTTTAAGATGATGGACGAAAAGTTCTAAAAGAACACCTTTTCCTAATAATGTTCTTTAATTTTATAAATCAATCAGTTTTAACTATCGGTTATGCTTCCAAAATATTAAAAATGTTTTTATCGATGATGTTGCCAAAATATGAAATATGTTTTTTTTTCAAAGAAAGCGAGAAAGGGAAAAAAGTATTGAATTAATGATACAGATATTGCAAACGATTACATAAATATGCCATTAAGTCCGGATTTCAATGCATATCCTGTCTAAATTCAATTAGGTTTACTGTAAATAAAGATAATTTATGGAATTAATGATACAGATATTGCAAACGATCATAGAATCATTTGCATTTATTTTTTAAAGAAAATATCACATTTCATATTTCTTTTATTTTATCCTGTCACGTACTGACAGTTGCATTTCTGTAGATTTATTTTGCGATGATAATTTGTTTTTATTTGAACTTCCGGCATTCTTTTATTTATCCAGTCACGTGATAAAAACATGGTTAAAATATTTCTTTAAAAATTCGTTAAAAATAGAAGCTTACGTTATAAATTAAAAAAAACTGATACCGTTAGAAAGCTAATTTTTTTATCTTTAAATTAATGTAAAAATCATGTTTGTGCAATAATATTTTCGGAAGTTATAACGGAAAAACGTCGAAATTTCACTTAAATTTTAATTAATTCAAATTCTAATTAAAAATTCGAAAAAAGGGCTCCGAGGTGCACATTTCGAACCTCCAAGGTATGCATGTACCAAATTTGGTAGCTGTAGGTCCAACGGTCTGGCCTGTAGAGCGCCAACACACACACACGCACACACACACACACACACACACACACACACACACACACACACACACACATTGAGCTTTATTATAAGTATAGATTAGCCCAACATTAAGATTATTTCAGTTTAACTCCCTAACTATAACTATCTTCAGACTGTTTCATATATTATTGCATTAAAGTGGAGAAGCAAACATTTTTCAGATTCCACTCTTTTATTGAATAGGGATATTCAAATACTTATAAATCAGTTTTAAAGACTGAGTTAGTTCACTCGTGA
This sequence comes from Argiope trifasciata, assembly GCA_026543055.1. NCBI lineage: Eukaryota > Metazoa > Arthropoda > Arachnida > Araneae > Araneidae > Argiope > Argiope trifasciata. The sequence goes on from JAPMOQ010051594.1 coordinate 3,602, forward strand.
CTCACACACGCAGCTTAAGTTTTTTTTTATTGTTGAAAAATATAATGAAATTATTTTTTAAAATATTCACTAAAAATAGAAATTAAATTTGTTTATCAAAATATTAGTATCAATAAAAAGATATATTTTTAAATATCTATAATATGATGTAAAAATCAATTTTGCGCTATAATATTTTTGAAAGTAATGGCGGAAAAAAATCTAATTAAAATTCTAATTAAAAATTCGGAAAAATTGCTCCAAGGTGAGCATTTCCGCCCCAAAGTTATATACGTGTGGAATTTGGTAGCGGGAGGTTCAACGGTCTGACCTGTACAGCGGCAACGCGAACACATGGAGCTTTATTATAAAAATATTTATTCAAATAATTTTTCATTTATGGTTTTCAAAAATTAATATTTTATAATTAGCTGCCTCTGGTGACCAGCTGGTTCGTCATGAGTAAAGCGTTCTAAAATTTTCCATTAAATACTTACGTACCTTACTCTCTTTATAACTTATCAGCCAAATATATTTAAACTTCAAACGTTACGTAAATCGCTCTATTATAGAAGCTTTACGATTATTTGTTCATTGTACTATATATCTCTCTGATTTGCAATTAGCTGTTGTGGAATTATGTGGAAAATATCACCTATTTCATAATATTACGCTACCATTTTAATACGTGCTGAACGCTTTCCTCGGTTTAATTTCTGATAAGAGTTAATTTAATCGTTCCGTTTGAGTTTTAATAAAGTGACGGCAAAGCATGGGTATACTCTTAACGCGCTCTTGCAGGTTAAATTCTACTATCATTTTCTGAGAAATTAACTGTTTCAAAATAGAGTTACAGCATTTAAAAAAATTCATTAAAAATAGAAACTGAATTCACAGGTTAAAACATTATCAATGAAAAATAAAGGTCTCTTTTAAGAGGATTCAAAAAACCTTTTTGTGCTGTAATATTTTCGGAAATTATCGCAGAAAAATTGTTACAAATGTTAGACTAATTTTTAATTAAAGTTGAAAAAAACCTCCATCTAGGAGTTTTTTTTTATGTACATATTTACTTTCTATCGTCCAAAGTAAATATGTACATGCCAAGAGCGCTCTAGATCATATGGTCTGGTGTGTAGTGCCCTAAACACACACGCACACGCTCGCGCCCAAGCGTATTCATTTGGTTAAATAATTTGATTTGCCTTGGAGTAATTCCGGACATAGATTGGCCTAAAATTGATATTTTCTTTAAGATGATGGACAGAAAGATCTAAAACGTTTTCCTAATAAAATTCTTTTATTTTTATAAATAATTTAATTATTGATTTAGAAGTATGATAAATAGATATAGATAAAAAAGCCATTATATTCAAGAGTAGGAAACAGAAATTATTTCCATAAAAAATGAATTGAAATATCAGATACACTGGCCACCTTTGACATGCAGATGGTTCAACTTTATTTGTGTTGTTAAAAAACCTGAACAACATTAATACTAGCTTATTTAATACTAGTTATTTTTGGAAATCAGCTGGTTCGCCGGAAATACTGATTATATTTAAGGTCAAATAAATCTTCAGATGCGGGGCCGCAGTGACCTGGTGGTAAGGTGTCGGCTTCGGAACCGGAGGGTTTTAGATTCGAGACTTGATTCCACCGTAGAACCGTCGTGTGAGGGGGGGTTTTGTCTCTTGCACGTTAAATCTGGCAGGCCAAACGTCCTCCCCCTGGTGTGCTGTGGTGTGGAGCGGAAGGGGGGTACCAGGTCAGGTGTCGTTCTCGTCATCTGATCGTGGTTCAAAATTGCGAGGTCCGTCCCAAAATAGCCCTAGTGTTGCTTTACAACGGGACGTTAATATAACTAAACTATACCAAATCCTCATATATTTGACACTTTTTTTTTTTGTAAATAAACGATTATCAGACAAAAATGAATCTTTCAACTCAGCATCTCCTTTCCTTGTTCAAAAGGTAATCTCGGGAACAGTTGGCGAGGTCTCCTCAATTCGCAAAATGCGTTCAAGGGATATACTAGTGAAGGTTAGTACTAAGAAGCAATCGCATCAAATTTTAAAGTTAAAAGCACTGGCCACAATATCGGTTTCTGTCCAACCACATATAGCATTGAATTATTCAAAGGGTGTAATCCCTTGCGGCGAATTGTTTGATTGAAACTCCTTGAGGAAATATTGCAGGAATTACAGGGCCAGTTAGTGACTCATGTCCACCGCATAACTATTCGGCGAGATGTACAACTTCTTGATACTAAGCACCTGATACTAACTTTCCATTCTCCTAAACTACCAGAATATATCTATGCTGGGTACATGACACTACCAGTGAGACCATATATTCCAAATCCCCTGAGATGCTTCCAGTGTCAGCGTTTCGGCCACTCAAAGGCTAATTACTGCGGTACTGTAACATGCGTCCGCTGCGCTGAAAAAGGCCATGACAGTGATCAGTGTACCGCCCAAGAAAAGCACGTGAACTACGATGGCGCATACTCATCCTTTTCACGGGCATGCAAACGATGGACTCTCGAGAAGCAAATACTAACACAAAATAAAAGAAGGCATCTCTTAGCCTGAAGCTAGACGAAAGGTCATAGCTGAAATACCAAAAACACCAACACCAGGCTTAAGCTATGTCGCCGCCGTGCAAAAAACATTATGTGTGAATTGCTCCCTCAAATCAATTTACCTGAGAAAGCACCTGACTCTGGCACTGAGAAATCAACTGTCAGTATCCCTGAAAAATACAAACCTGAAACGAATATACATAAAATCAAATCTAGAAAATCATTGAAACTAAAGCTTGCGAAGCGCGGGCTTAGGAAAAATGACTTGCCAATAAAATAAAAAAAAATTGAATAAAAAAATTCGGTTGCCTTGGGATTAGCTACACAAGGTAAAGTTCACAAGGACCTGACTTCCTTGTTTGGTGGAAAGCTTAATAGCCCAGATATAAAATTACATCCGCCTGAGGAGGAATCTGAGCTTGAAATGAGTTGCGAAAATCTGACAACTCCAACAATTGCCTCTTCTTCTTACTCCTCTAAACCCGCAGCTTAATGTGTACCTTCCTCTCTTGGAATTGTAGCGGCATTCGTTCCAAACTTCATGAAATTAAATCCATTTTAAACAAATTTCATCCCATCTGTTTTGGTGTTCAAGAAGTCGGGTGCCAAAAATAAATTCTTGGCACCCGACATTCCAATTAAATTGTGTAGCTATAACTGTGTCCGGAAAGATGCAGGCACCAATTCTCATGGTTCTGGTGGTGTCTGTATCTTCACATCCAATTTGAATCCGAGCACATCTCTGAATTTACCTCTCTTCAGGCTGTGGCTGTGCAAGTTCATACACAAGCACCGGTCACAGTCTGCTGTATTTATCTCCCGTCAAATGATGTCATTTGTCAACGAGTACTGGATAATTTAGTGGACCAACTTCTTTCACCTTTTATCTTACTTGGCGACCTCAAAGGCCATAGTACTTTATGGGGTTCAAACAGTACAAATTCTCGTGGGCAGCAGATTGAACAGTTTATCTCTAATAACTGTCTCTGCTTGTTCAACAATGATGAAAAGACATATTTCCATGAGTGCACACGTACTTTCCATAGTTTAGACTAGGGCATATGTTCTCCTGAACTTCTGCCATTGCTAACCTTTGCGGTTAGCAACAATCTATATAATAGTGGCCATTTTCCTATTATCGTCTCCCATGCTGATAGTAGTGGTGTGACTTTGTCTTTCTCATTTTCTACTCCAGGGGCAGACTGGACTACTTTTAGGCAGCTGGCATTGATCACTGAATGGTCAGTACTGCAAACATTACGGAAGCAATGCGTCTCACAGTTGAAAGTATTTTAAATGCTGCAAACATCTGTATCCAAAAGTCCTCCTCATGCCCCCGAAAATTTTGTAAACCTTGGTGGAACGAAGCCTGTTGTGACAGTTATAAGAACCAAAAAAGACTTTGGAATAGATTTCGAAGGTACCATATGGCAGAGAACCTAGTAGCTTTTAAAAGTGGCAAAACCATTGCACGTTGTACTCGTCGTCGATGTCAGAGGGAATTGTGGATTAGTTTTGTTTCTATCATCTCCGCAAATACTATCAGTAAAACCTTGTGGAAGAAGGTAAAGGCTGCTAATGGTATATATTCCTATAACTATTAACTATTCCTGTTTTAAATACAGGAAATATGAAGCATTTCGTTCCATTAGATAGAGCAAATATTCTCGGTCAAGCATTTGCGCAAGTTTCTTCTACCAATTCTTACAATTCTGCTTTTCGGGCGATTAAGAATCGTTCGGAACGGTTGTCTTTGCGCTTTAATGACCGAAATACCTCTCCTTACAACTGTAAGTTTAGTATGTAGGAATTGGAAGTAGCATTATCAAAGTCCCACTATACCAGTCCCGGGTCAGATGGAATTACGTATAACATGCTCCGCCATTTAAATTCAATTTCGCTCTCCGATCTGATATTGATATACAACAGAGTTTGGACTGAACATACTTACCCAGCTCAGTGGCACGAAGCTACTGTAATTCCTATCCTAAAAACTGGCAAAGATCCATCAAAACCTCTGAATTACAGACCGATAGCACTAACGAATTGTCTTTGCAAAACCTTTAAGCGCATGGTCAATGCCCGCCTTAAGTACATTATGGAAGCAATGCTTCTCAGTTATGCGTTAGAGAGAGAAGGATACATCTCTCCTTTGCAAAGTGGTTTTCGCAGAGGTAGATCGACCTTTGATAACCTCGTCCTATTGGAAACACAGGTACGTAGCACATTATTAAGAAGGAATCATCTTGTCTCAATATTCTTCGATATTGAAAAGGCGTACGGCTGTGCATGGCGATACGGCATACTTTTTACATTGTTTAAATTTGGTTTTAGGGGATATCTGCCAATCTTTTTACAGAACTTTTTATCTTATCGAATATTTCATGTTAGAGTTGGTAATTTTTATTCTTATTCTTTTATTCAAACTGAGGGAGTTCCACAAGGAAGTGTTCTCAGTATTGCACTTCTTCTAGTTCATTTGTCAGGTTTTAACTGTTTTACCATCATCTGTTCATGGAATTCTTTATATTGATGATCTTCTGATCTCGTGTCAAGGCAGTAGCATAAGCATAAATCTTATTGAGTGTCAATTACATAATGCAGTTAATAAAGTGGTAACTTGGTGCAACGATAATGGACAGGTAATCTCTCCCGAGAAGAGTAAGTGTATTCACTTCCACCGAAAGCGAATAATTCATCCGGATCCAAATATTTATAATCAAAAGGTACTTATCCCTGTGGTGAGTGAAGTGCGGTTTTTGGGAGTGATATTCGATAGAAACTTACCTTTCTTCCGCATATTTTGAATCTACGGAAGAAGTGCGAAAAAACGTTCAATATATTAAAGGTGCTTTGCAGAACATCATGGGGTACTGATCGAACCTCCCTACTTCGTATTTATCAAGCAATTATCCTCTCCCGCATTGAATATGGGTGCATGGTATATGGTTCTGCACGCTCTTCAGTTTTGAGGCGTCGTGACACTGTCCACACTGTTCTGAGGATCTGCTCCAGAGCATTTCATACTTTTCCAGTTGAGAGTTTGTATGTCCTTTGTCACCAGCTGCCTCTTGATTTGAAGAGTAAAAAATTATCAGTGATATTCTATTTCCGCACACAGTTTGAGCCTCATCATTTTTGTTCTTGGAAGTTGCAATTGCTCTCCATAGACTTTGATGCCTGTCCCGCTTGTATTTTGCCATTCTGCGAGAGATTCAAAATAATACTGGGCGACTCGGGGCTCAATGAAGAAAGAATCAAAGTTAACGACCCATTTATCCTTACACCTTGGGATATAGACCAATTTTCCTTTTTGAATCCCTTTACTGATTTCGACAAGTCGTCAATAATCCCTGTGGTGTTTCAACAGTTCTTTTTGCTTCATCGCTATCGGTATTCTTCTTTGGTTCCAGTTTCCACGGATGGCTCAAAATCAGTTGGGCATGTTGGTTGTGGTATCATACTGCCTTCTGATACACTGAGCCACCACCTTCATAATTGCTGCTCTGTTTTCACTGCTGAGTTGATGGCAATTTTCTGAGCACTCCAGAAAATCTCATCTTTGTCACAGCGTATGTTCATTATTTATTCCGATAGCATGAGTGCTTTGGAAATGCTGCCTAACTATAAGAACTCGATGCACCCAGTTGCAAACCGCATTTTAATCATTTTACGCACATTGAAAAATGATGGTTTTAACATTACATTTTGTTGGGTCCCAAGCCATATATACATTTCAGGTAATGAAAAAGCAGACTCGTTTGCGAAATTTGAGGTGGTTTTTGTGAGAACTGGACTGCCCTTTTGTGACGTTAAGGTGACATTCCTAGGCACATAAACTCCTCTTGGCAAGTGGCATGGGATCTGCAGATCCATAATAAGTTACACTCCGTGAAGGCTATCATTGGTTCTTGGTCTTTTCTTCCTATACACGAGATCGATGTTAAACTGACTCGTCTCCGTGTAGGTCACCCTAAATACACTCATAGGATTTTCATTTTTGGTGAGAGGACACCAGTGTGTCCTACATGTCTTGCTGATTTTAGTACAAAACACATTTTGATTGAATGCCCTATATTTAACTCTGAAAGTACGCATTGTTTTCATGCATCAGCAGCAACTTTGCAGGACTTGGTGGGTGGTAAATTCCACCCAAATATTTTTAATTTTTTAAATGCCATTCATTTTTAAACTTGCATTTAGCACTTTTTACCTTTTGTGTTGTTCATTGTTTCATTGTCCTACATCTTCACTTAATAACATCTTTGTTAATATTGTAATTTCCCTTAAATAATTTTGAAGTTTTATATTTTATACAGTTTTATATTTATATCATAGATTTTCAATTGCTTTTAATATTCTTTCATTTTACCATTTGCTTGGAACAGTATAACCATATATGGTTCTTGCGCCATAAAACCCCAAACAAACAAACATGAAAAATGTGTACTTCGTAGTATAATGAAGAAAATCGAGTATGAACATTCGATGCGATTTTTTTATTGTCTGATTAAAGTAAAAAATAAGAAATTGGAACAACAGGAAGAAAAACGAAACTATAACTTGAATAACATGGTACAAAAAAACTACAATTTTTTTTAACAAGATCACGTTTCAAATTTAATTTTTCAGTTCTAAAAAAAGCATCGCAAAAACATTGTAAATGGTTGATTTGATTGATTGATTGAAAGGGGATGAAAATGGGATTTTTGGCAACAGAGACCGTTATCTCCAAATTCCAAGAGTTCATTCAATAAATGTTGAAAAGCTTCAGAGATTGAAGAAGTATCCGGAGATGTTGCTTATTAGAATTTACTTTTGAACAAGCGTTATGAAGGAAGAACAAGAATGAAGATATATTTTAAGTTTTGAAAAAAGATTTGTCCTATGATTTGCATTTTTGGAGTAAAACAAGAAAGTGGTTGGGTTTTTGTGTTATTGCGTTTTTATTCAAACAAATGAAGAAACCGACGGACGGTCAGTCCTTGATAGTTTGGATTCAAAATTTGACTTAAAAAATTCATATTGTAGATGCTAAAATTGGCAACAAATTTTACCGATTTGGATTAATTTTTTTTATTTATCGTGTTCATTTGAATTCTAAGTCAAAGTTCCTTGGAATGGAGTTTTTTTTTCAGTGTTTGATAGAAATCCATATATCTTAACGAATAAACGAATACAGAAATTTGAATGGTGACAGATATAATTCCAGAATTTTTTTCTTTTGAATTCAAAGATGTTTGAAATGTGGTGATTCGCCAAAATTTTGAATTCGAATTTTTTTAAAGATTACAATAATTTCTCTTTGTATATTTCGGACACGAGAAAGTAAAAATTGATAACCTAATACAATGCTCACATTTTCTTCTTGAAAATACCAAAGGAAGAATTGTTTAATGATAAACATAATATAAAGGCAAAGCAAAATTAGCTTTAGTAACATTTGTCTAGCAGTTGTAAAATATTTTATTTTTAATCCGTAACCAACAGATACTGTTTAATTGAAAAGTTAGATTTTTACGATTATCTGACAATACCCGTTGGTAAAGTTTCGTGATCGAAATCCGATTCTACCGAAGAATCGTTGTCCTCTTGCTAGCGCTTTCCCAGCCATACGAGTACCTGCTGGTATGGTATGGAAATTAGGATAAGATGATTCCAGCTTAGGTGTCCTTCTCGTCATCTGAAAGTGATTCAAAATTATGAGGTTCGTCTCAAAACAGCCCTAATGTTGCTTAAAAACTTCACGTTAATATAAGTGAGTTGAATTATTAACTGCCATGTTTCACTAAAATCTGTTCCCAAATACAATTTCATTGGTAAATTCATAGAAAAGAGGTTACATACTACAAATAGAGGTTACAATTTAACAAATATTTGAGATTAGGTTTTAGATCTTGTAAAAGTCCCATTCTTTATATAAGAAAAAATTAACCTCCCTTCACTTTTATTCTTTCTCAAATTGCTGCTCTTTGATGAGAGCATTTTCGAAACTTGGGATTGAAAGAGGAAATGCATTCAATTGTACCTTCAATTTATACTGTTTTTCGTCTTAAAAATCAGTGAAAACGTTCATTTTAACGTCCGTAAGTATAAGATAAAATACTCTGCAAATAGATCTTCACTTAGCGTAGCTGAGAAGGAAAGTACGTGCTGGCGAAGAGCGTGGTCATCCAAGCGACATTAATTTAAACTCATTGTTATTTATTTGTTAATTTAATAGAAGCTTCTAGAACGTTCTATAAACTTCTATATAATTCTTGATTATTCTGTAAATATATAAATTTGGTGTTCCACGAACAGTAGGAGCATTTTTCATCGCCTGCTTGTTAGAAGTAGCTTAAAGCTAATAAAAATATTGTATTACTTTATGACTTGTTTTTGCATCTTCTTGACAAGACATCGATGAAAAGAATCGCACACTACACAAATCAAAACCTGTACATCGAATTTCTTCAATTGACGGATCCGCACTTTGTGATACTCTCTTTGCGACATTGGAAAGAAGAGTGACCCCCCAAAATTCATAGAGTGTTAAAATCTGCTTTAGAAAGCACAATGCTTTCTTTTTTTTCTATTTGCTGAGCTGAAACATTCGAAAGATCCAAGCTGCAATGGAATTTACATTTATTGTCTGTTATGAGTTTACATGAGTTTTTAAATGCATATTTGTCGAAATTCTCAGGCCAGAAAAAAAATCCTGATATATTTCTAAAAAAAATCGAGTTTTATGCTTTGGTTTTATTATTGGTATTTTACACAAAATTTGTTTGAAAGAATTTTTAAATTGAATTTGTTTCAGGTATAAAATATTTCTATTCTATCAATTAAAAAAAATTAAACTTCGCTTTATAAATTATAATCTTATTTAAAGCTCATTAAAAAGTTTACAAAATTCAGAAATATTTGCAATAGTATAGATGCTGCTTTGAAATGCTTGACAAAAGGAAAATAAAATTTGAATTTCTATTTTAGAATCATAGAATTGTAAATGAAATTGAAATAATATAGGTAAAAACGGATTCAACAAGTTTGTTTTTGCGTTAATTATTTATTGTGTATAATATACAATTATATCATATATATATATATATATATATATAATATAAAATTTCTGTTAACAAATGCCAATAGTAAATATTTAATATTTTATTAAATAACAGAGTTTTAAGGAATTATATTTCAAAATCAGACTTTTTTTTGCAGTTAAATTCCTATGATAACAAAGCAACATTTAGTATAGCTACAGTTCAATAGATTGAAGACAGCATCGGCTTCTGCAATTACAAAATCAACAGTTAATCAGATTTTATTCAAGGAATTATTGTAATGATATACAGTATAATAAATTAGGAAATATAGAAAATTTAATGCTGAAAAAAAAGATTCGAATAGATAAATAGAGTTAATTTTCTTAAGTATTCATTACAATTTATTTCAATGAGGGTAACTCAAAAATGAGAGAAACGGTGTTATGAGAGAACGGTGTTAACGGTCGGTTTGATGGTTGATTCTTGCCGCTCTGAGGATTACAAAAATGATGCGGGGTTGACTATAATCTCCCGATGATAGGACATGCTTCCCACTTGAATGGTAGGGGCCAGTAATGACTATTTGGGCTCTAGCGCAGTTTTCATCAGTGTTGCTGCCCCAGTTTTTCGTGTACCTTCGGGTTAGTTGGAATAGTCAATTTATGATAGTATAATTTTCAACCAAATTATCTAAGCAATCGATGGATGTAAAAATTCATATAAGTTTTCAGTCTTCTTGTTGATTTCCAACCTGATTGACAAAAACCACTAGGGAAAATGTGACACCTGGTTTACTTAATGCATGTCGAAGAAGTGCAACTAAAGTTAAATGTTCGATGATTGGAAACAATTATCTACTATTCTGCAGATTTAAGTCATTTGATCATCAGACATTCGAACAAAATTTACTAATTCCGTCTCCTTACTATATAATAACTCTAAGACAGAATTTAAATGATCGTTTCTGTGATAGTCAACTTTACTTACATACTTTCCAAAATGGCGAGGATTTTTGCGAACGAAGCTCATAATTTTCGCCGACGTAGGATTAAAAGTAGATAGCGATCTCCGAGATTTGAAGAACCACTTCCTCTCCCCAATGTGACCGCATCTGATGGAGATTATTACCACATCATCCTAGTCCGTCGAATAATTTAATGTAAATTGGCATTGAGGTGACATTTCCCTAATTAATGGCATCAAAGAAAATTTTGGTACCACGGTTTATACTTATTATCATACTCAGCTGGGGACCTGATATCGATCGTTTTTTTTTTCTCATGTCGAAGTTTTATAGATAACAAGAAATAGAACAATACTTAATATAAATAATATAGCATTTAGGGCTCTAACTTTATTACAGATATATTTTTCAAAATTTTGTGGAATATTTATGAAATAATAGGATGAAAATGCTTTGCTTTCTATGTGGATTTTAAGTTTTTGTTTTTCAAACTGTTAACCTAGTATTAGACACATTATTATTATTCCCGAGAGCAAAACTTTCAGGTAAATTTAGCTATATGATAAATGAATTTCAATATTTCACTTCCCTTTAATTTAAAAGGAAGATAATTAACATTGATTTCTCATTAAAATTTACTAGCCGCCTTTGACAACCAATTTGTTTGCCCTGTATATCGATTTTTTAGGATGTTGAACGATTAATTTGTTATTTGAAACTACAGAAAAACATGAAATAAATCAGTATACTGCAAATTAAAAAAATATATATAATAAGAAATAAAAACGGTAGTAAAAATAATTACGTAAGAGTTAATTACTGGTAAATACACGCGACTGATGTATTGTTTGAATTCCTTCACAGAACTTAGAACATCTTTTTAAGATAATGTGTGAAACTGAATTATAAATATTGTTTCTTTTCAAGAAGCTGAGCAGAAATGTAATTGCTTTTATACATATATATCAGTGTTTTATATTTATCATTAAAATAATTTTTTTTTCAGTCTTAAAATAATAAAAAGATAATTTTTGGTAAGGTAATTGTTTAAAGATGTATGGATATTTACTTTCATAGGGAAATCTTAACGATACGGTGAGACGTAAAATTAATGTACAGTCGCCAAAATGAAATATTTTGAGGCAATTTGCAGCCAATTTGTTTTGTAATCTCTAAAAATCATTTATCATTTCCTAGTACCCATTT
>JAPMOQ010051608.1:7472-24620 GCA_026543055.1 Argiope trifasciata
GGACATAACCACAAACATCTGTCTTCTTATCTCTATGCGGTTCAAGCATGAAATTAACAAGTTCCATATTGTCGGTCGCGAACGAAAATAGTCGGGTCCACACAGTTAATGAACTGGAATAGCCGGGTCCACACAGTCGGTCGCGAACGAGAATAGCCAGGTCCGCACAGTAATTGAACTGGAATAGCCGGGTCCGCACAGTAATTGAACTGGAATAGCCGGGTCCGCACAGTCGTTCGCGAACGGTAATAGCCAGGTCCACACAGCTAAAAACGGGAATAGCCGGGTCCACACAGCCATTTTCGAACGAACGACTTATTCAGAAGAGAGCGATCCGATTCAGTTCGTTCACTTAGATGACCCGTTCGTTTCGACCCGTTCGTTCGCGAACGACCCACCTCTAATGACTAATCCTTTTCTCTTTGGTCTGCCTGCACGTGAGACGTGTGTATTGAATCTCTTACGCATATTATCTGCTGGTGGAGATAAGAATTTTTTATTTATTCTTTCATATATTATTAATCTTCATTGTTTGTTTATTTAACTTTAATTATTTATTCATATTATTTAGGTTTTTTTTACTTTACTTATCTTGATATTTAGAATTAGAATCACTGAACTTGCTAATTAGGGTTAGCGTAGAAACTATGAAATTTGTTTGTACTTGTAGTTTATATTATAAGCTTTTATATTTAATTTTACTATTTGTTTTTCCTTACATTAATTAGATCTTATTATCTATAATCTGAAAGATTTTAATTCAGATTTCCAGATTAGTGCTAACTTGGGAAGTTGTTTTTTGCATTTTATTTGTATATTATTTCAATTTTCTCTTTATTCAGTGATATATTGAACTTGATTGTTTTACATTTATTTGTGGTATCTGATAAAAATCTTGGAACATACTTCTGTGTATTAAATCTTATACTTTTTTCTGTTTTGCTTTGTGCTTGTTTGGCAGTTAGTACAGAATTTTGTTACTATTACTAGCTTTTGAAAAAATTCCATTTTATTTTGCTGTTTTACAATGAGGGTTCTCTTTATTGGTGATTCCATGATCAAATACTTGAATAAGTATATATCTATTGATTCACTTAGCTTTCATTTGGACATTGTTTCCTATCCTGGAGCAACTATTGAAAGACTGGCTAGTAATATTTCTGTACACAAGAATTATGACTGGGTCTTAGTGCATGTTGGCACAAATAATGCATCTTTGGATACTATTGAAGTAATACTTAAAAAGTATAGAGTTTTGGCCAATCAGGTGTTACTTCATAACCCAGGTGCAAGAATAATTTTCTCGAGCATTGTTCCAAGAGACTTCAATTTTCATAGAAAGGATTATAAAGAATCAGAGTATCATTTACAGACACTGAATTATAAGATCCGGGCTATAAACCGTGCTCTTTTAAAGAACTATGCTTTTATCTAAAGTTTCGCTTTTGCAGTTCTTCCCAGCCATCTTGGAAAAATTACCTTGCAAGAGATGGTTTGCATTTGAATGCATGGGGAAATAAGCTGCTTGCAGGTTGCTTTCTTGAATCCTTATCAAGATGCATTTCATCTGATGTAACATCTAAAAAGGTATGTATGATTACATTGTTGTTGTTGTGTTTGTTTGTTTTCACAATGAGTTCAAAAATTCATGCAAGCCTGAAATCGATAAATTATAATTGGGTTTTTGTTTTATTTTCAGATTGGGAAGAGTCAGTCTTCGAACACTGGTTTTTCTTTTAAGGATTCAGAATTTCCTATATTGTTACCTTTCTCAAAGCAAGAGTTTGCGAGGCCAGTTTCTGTGCCCGTGCAACCTGCTAGGCCAGTTTCAAGACCTGTGCAACCTGCTAGGCCAGTTTCAAGACCTGTGCAACCTGCTAGGCCAGTTTCAAGACCTGTGCAACCTGCTAGGCCAGTTTCAAGACCTGTGCAACCTGCTAGGCCAGTTTCAAGACCTGTGCAAACTGCTAGGCCAGTTTCAAGACCTGTGCAAACTGCTAGGCCAGTTTCTGTGCCCGTGCAACCTGCTAGGCCAGTTTCTGTGCCCGTGCAACCTGCTAGGCCAGTTTCAAGACCTGTGCAACCAGCTAGGCCACTTTCTGTGCCCCAGAAAAAGTCCGCCAGGCCACTTTCTGTGTGCATGCAACAGTCAGCTACTCTGTTGATGAAAGATATTTCTTCTCTGCCGTCTTCTACAGGTAATATTCAATTTGTACTTCCTGTGATGCCATGCATTCCATTCTACCATTTTAATGAGAAGATTTTTAGCATTATTCCCACATCTAATAAATTTTCAGTTTTGGCAACTATTTCTAACACATTCGATGAAATAAATGGCGGAGGACCTCAAAATGGCTCCTATTCTAAAAGTTGTGTTAATTGTGGGAAAACATATTCAACGCGATCCTCATTTTCAAATCACCTGAAGAAATTTAAATGCCCGCAACCTGTTAAAGACATTTATCCTAAACGTTGTGAAATATGTTTGAAGTCCTATTCCTCTAAATCTTCTTTTTCAAACCATTTAAATCAATGTAGCAAATCAAAAACTGGTATTTTCTTATCTTCATCTGGAAAAAATTACAGTGGGGTTTTGGAAATGAATGAGTATGTGACAGAATCATTGGCAAAACCTGAAAAGGATATAAACGCTAGTATGGATATTAACTTAACATCTTCGGTTTCAGATGTTTGTCAAAAATTTAATAGTCCTTTGAAAGTTAAAAATGAATATCCTAGAACTTGTAAGTTATGCTTAAAGTCGTACTCTTCTAAATCATCTTTTAGCAATCATTTAAAGCGTTGCAGTAAATCTGAGGTTCAGACTGAATCATGTTTACCAGTTGAAACTAATTGTATTGTATTGGACATTAATAACTTGCACAAAGAATCAATAATACATCCTATTGTTGATGTAGGATTAAATCAAGGTACAAATAGTTCTCAATTTATGAGTAATAATTATGAAAAATCCCCAAAACGTTTAAAATGTTGCAAGTTTTACAGGACTAATGCTTTTAAAAGTCATGAAAAAACTCTTAATTTTACGAAGAAAAATGAACTGTTTTTTTGTGTTGAATCTGATTGCAATCAAGTGTTTTCTAATCTATGCATTTAAATAAACATCATAGTGCTGTGTATCAAATTCAGAATGTCAAAACATTTTCTTTTGATTCCTTTAAGAATTTTAAGATTTGGTTAGAAGCTGAAAGTTCTTCTACTTATACTTTTTTCCGGAAATCAACAGGCAAAGTTTTAGGTGATAAAACATTTCATTATTATGTTTGCCAATTTTTTTATCCTTCGTATTTTTCAAGGATTAAATCAAGAGTAGAGCGACTTGCTAGTCGTAAATTTAGAAAAGGGGTAATACCTTTCCATCTAAATTGTCCAGTTAGAATTTGTGTATGTGAACAAAAAAATTTAGTGTCAGTAACATATTATCCAGTTCACAATCATCATATTGGGTATGAGAATACAAGATACCACCAGCTAAAAGAGAGTACACGTAATTTAATCAAGTCTTATTTATTGCTATCATTTCCTGTTTCGAAAATTGTAAGCTTAATTCGTGGTGATGCAGGTTGTCGTGATAAAAGAAATTTCTGTCCAACCAAAGAAGTTTTTATTTCTCGAAAGACTATACAATCTTATTCAAGGCATCTACGTAATACATTAAAGCCAATTAATGATGCCATGTCTGTTTTCTGTACTGTGGAGAAATTAAAAAATGAAAAATATAATCCCATTTTAATTTTCAAATTACAAAAGTCGGATACTCTCTTTGGACCTTCTTATTTGGATAGCTTACCAAATTGTGAAAATTCTTTTGCATTAGGTTTTCAAACTGAAGCTCAAAAAGATATGCTTATGGAACACTCCCATAAAATCCTTTGCGTTGATGCTACCCATGGTACAAACCATTATGATTTTTTTCTTCTTTCATTGCATGTGCAGGATGAGTATGGTCAGGGATATCCTGTCGCACATTTTATTACCAATGATTTAGATTTTCGGACATTGGTGGCTTTATTCTCCAGTTTACATCGCCGAATTCCTAATTTGAAAGTGAATACGGTCATGACTGATGATGATGGTTTTACATTTAATGCTTTTAATTCTGTATTTGGTCCCGATATCAAGCATCTATTGTGTCAGTGGCATGTTTACTGTTCTTGGAAAAGGCAATTGACTATTAAAGTCCATGATAAATATCTCCGTATGAAGATGTCGTATGAATTATTAAATATAATGCATGAAAAGTCTTTAGAGGATTTTGAAAATAAAGTCTCAATTTTCATTAGCAAATATTTAAATGAATGCAAAAATTTTATTGATTATTTTTTAAAAAACTATTCTGCTAGAAAAGAGTTATGGGCTACCTGCTATAGGCAGTTTCCACATGGTGATACCAATACAAATAATTATTGTGAATCATTTCACAATCAATTAAAAACTGTATATTTTGAACGTAAATTCAATAGGCGCATAGATGAGCTAATTTCAACTCTTTTAAAGATGGAAACAGATAGGTTTTTAAAGTATTCTTCTAATGTTGCAAATAATGTTCCATTAAATTCAAAATTCAATAAAACTATTAAAGAAAAGCATGAAATGGGAGTGAAAATTCCCAATAATGACATAGTTAAACATGATGATCAATGGTTAGTAAATTCGCAGACAAAAAAGGGAATAGTATACTCAGTTTAAAAAATTACAGATGTTTGTCTTTTATTAGATCATTGTTGTTTTAAATGTGCCGATATTAACTGTGCAGTACGATGTAGTCATTTGTATGCTTGTTCTTGTGATGACAATAGTAATCTTTGCAAGCATATTCATAAAGTACATTTATTATATTCTGAAATAAAAACATGTATAACAGATGATTTTTTTGCTGTTCAAAATGAAAGAAATGTACAAGGAATTGACCCTCAAATCTTAAATTCGGAATTGAAAGATAGTGTTTCGTCTGAATGTTTTAACACAAAAGAAGCTGAATGTAAAAAACTATGCTCTGAGATTTTGGAATTAATTAAAATTCCTCGTATTCAGGAAACTATGCTAACTAATGTAGTAAATTGTTTAAATACTTTAGTATCTGGTATGCGTGGAGTTGTCAATCATAAAAATGATCTTGCTCCTGTCACGCCTCAAGTGTATGTTGCTCCCAATCAAAATATTCCTCCGCAGATTAAATTTTTTAAAACTTCTCAAAGACATAAGAGGAAACAATCATTTCGTGAAAAAAGAGGGAAACGACAAAGATTAAATGAAAGTAATATTGATGAACCAAACAGTATTATAGAGCCGATTACACCATTACAATCTTATCCTACCGGTGAAATATCTGAATGTTTTAGTTGTGATGAAAAAAGTAGTAATGATCCTGATGATCATAAAAAAGAAATTACACCTTTAAAAGCTTATGCTGTTAGAGAAAAATCTGTATGTACTAGTCTTAATATATTCAATAAATTTAATAAGATGAATGTAGATAATCCTACTGCAACAATAGCAACTATTAATAATATCAATCTTTCTTTTTATGTATTGAAATCTTTAGATCCTTTTGTTACTCTGGAAGAAGAAAATTATCTAAAATCTGTGTCACCAAGCTTTAAAAAAGGTTGGATTTATGATTCTGTTATTGATGCCTTTCTATTCCTGTTAACTGAGAAATTCAAAAATTGTAAAGCAGTAGAATCCCTGCAGTCAGTTTTAATTTTTAATCAGAAGGATATTCTTAAATTTTCTTGGATTCAAGAGTTACCAAATCTAGATTTATTAATTATTCCTATCAATTTAAATTGCCATTGGACTCTGATTATTGTTAATATTAAACTTAAAATATTTGAATATTTTGATCCACTTGGTGGCAGACCAGATAATAATACTGCAGTTTTGATTAGGAAGTGGTCTGGGATTTTAAATAAATTGCTTAATTCAGAAAGTCACTGGCAGATAGTTTTTCCTTCTCATATAAAACAAACTGATGATTTTAATTGTGGAGTCTATATAAGTTTTTATGCACATCAAAAATTGAATAAATTTTCTTTAACTCAGGATTTTGACATACTTTCATTTAGAGCCCTAATGTTTGAGCAGATTACTAAACACTTAAAATTTTAAGTCTTTTGTTATAAAAATTTTAATTTTGATATTAGTGTAAAAATAATTTGATTAATTGCTAATCTTACTTAATGGGAATTATTCCTTCTAAATTTAATCACCTTAAACAAATAATTCCCATTGGTTAATTTTAAGTGATTGTCTAAATATTTTTTAGCTTTCTCTTAAGTTTAACTTTTAGGAAATTCTTTTATTATTAGTTTCTCAGAAGATTTAATGCAAATTATGATTGCTAATCTCAGTGAAAATAAATAATTTTGGAAATGGAGCACCTTTGAAGGTATCAAGAAAAGGTTAGTGATTAAATTCAAAAATTAAGTTAATCATATATTCAAAACAGGAGGGAAAAAAAGCTTATGATGGAAGCAATATACTAAAAATGACTTTTAATATAAATATATTGTGTTACACTAAGTTGTTCTTGTCTCATATTAATGGGTTTATTTATTAAATGTTGTTTGTCATTCAGTAAATGTAATTTGAATTTGCATTATCATTACCAAAATAATATATATCTTTATTTAAAAAAAAATTACTTTTTACATTGCAAGTTATGTTGTATATATTACAATTTATTTATTTTCTCCTGCTTTAAAATAAAGGAACAAATTCCCAATGGTTTAGCTGGAAAGATTGTCCAGAAATTTCTGGCTTTCTTTTTAAGCTTTTAACTTTTAGGAAGTTCCTTTATGAAAAAAAATCTAGCATCAGGATAAATCCATTCAAGAAATAAAGCAGTAAGTGACAGCTAAGAAATGGAACATTTTCGATACTGTTGCTGTAATGTATATAAAAATGAAAATGGAGAATATGAAAAGAATTGTATTTCATTTGTTTAGTGCACATTATTGTTGGGGGGGGCGTAGATATCTGAATAAAAATTTTCTTGCAGATGGTTAAAATATATATAGAAGTTTATGTTATATTATCTATTCATTGTCTGGATATTTCATTACTAAAAAAACTGCACAAAGGTATTGCTGAGATTGATTTTTTCTTTGTGTTAAATCTTCTCACGGAAGTGAAACAAAACCATAAGAATATGCTACATTATTACTTTTTGTAAATCGCAGATTTTTAATAATTTCTCTTTTATTTGTTAAATGATTTCTCTTTACATAGTTAATATAAATGTAAGAAAGAATGAGTACCATATTTATTGAAATAAAATTAATTAAACTTTTAAAATTCTAAAGAAAAAAAAAGGAAGTCTCTCATAATATGTAAACACTATTTTCAGACTAGTTTTTCCTGACCAAATTTAATTTGAAGCCTGTCTTAATACATTCACTTTGTGTATATGTGAATTAAATATATTGGATATGGATAACTCTATACAATTAAATTTGAAAAACTCATTTTCATTTTTAAGAAATGAGGCAGATTTTGTATTTTCATTATAGTGTTTACAAGTTTTTTTTAAATGCATAACGAATCTGAGTAATTAATAATTGAATGAATTTTTTTATGCAAGTAATTTATATCAACCTAATATTGATAACAAACTGTTTTTATCTAAATGATGAAAGAAACAGCTTGTCATTGAAATACTGAGCAATTTTTATTTTTAAGAAGTCAATCACATGGTGATTTATGTTACTTGCATTGTTTTTATTTGTGTTAAAAAAAAAGCTCATTTTAATGAAAAATGCCTTCAGCAGAATATATGTTGATTGTCTGAATACTATTCTGCAGTGCCTATGACATTTTTATTAAATAAACAACTACTTAATACCCTCTAGATTTTTTTTTTTTTTTTTTGTATTTCCATTAGTTTAATTTTGTACTGTTGCTTAGTGCACAAAAGCCACACAAAATTAATTATATTTATTATTTATGATATTAATTTTAGAACATTATTCTAGCAATTCGTTATTTATTTTTGAGCAATGTTCTATCTTAAGTTTTATATTTTGTTGTTCCATAATTAAAATAACTGCTTAATAATTTAAAATAAATATATCAAATCTGTAATTAAATATTATTTAGTTTGTCTTTAAAAAATTCCACTTTTAAAACTTATGTTGGGCCGAATTCTTCGAAAATTTAATTTGCTAATGCGATATACCAAACTTAAGAAAGTGATCTGCAATAAAAATTTTTACTATTTTAGATTGAGGAAATTTTATTTTAAAAACTATTTATATAGATATTTTTAAGGAGAGTAAAAGAGAGACGACCCTTTGAGGGTTTAATAGGCATTCGAAGACCGTTTTAGTATTATATAGTATTATATACCGTTTTAGTATTATAGACCGTTATGGTATTATATAAAACTTGAAGTTGTAATGCAATTGAATTTTAAAGTTACAGTAATTGATGTAAAAACACGAATGTAAAAGTTAAAAATTTTCATTAACACTGAAGTAAAATTCAGAATCCAAGCAAATAAAACTACAGACAAATATGAAGAAACATTTAAAACGAGAGTTATTTTTTTCCCGAAGATTAAAATGCAAAGACTAAAATTTGCAAAGATGGCAAAGAACTTTATATTTCGAACATTAAGTAGCAATTTGTTACAATAAAAGGTGAAAACATAGTAGGAACAGACAAGCAAAAATTAAACATTTTTATACTTCGTCGGAATAATATATTTAAGTTTTTGTTTTGTTGTTTTAGGAGTAGGGGGAGTGGGTGTACTGACATCTGAAGATGTCTCCTCTAACTCCTCACTAATGTTGTATTCAAGAATGTCTTCCGGAGCACTCGAAGTACTCATTCCCTCATCCGTTTCCAAAACTTCAGCTTTATCATTAGGAATATTAGGAACATGAGAGATATTTTCATCAGTAACTGGGATTTCATTCTTTAGGGATTTAGAGGACGGGCTGGCCTCTTTCGAAACAGTGTTTGAAATTTGTTGGGGGCACGTTTTCCAAAACTTAGAACTGCTCTTATTATCTGAATTGAGTTTGGATGCTACTGCACTATGTACAGTTTTATGAAATTTTGATGCTTTGTCCATACTTTTGGGCAAATAACTTCTATTAAGTTTAGAATCTTTTTTCAGTTCTTTCCTGTTTTGAACAGTCTTAAATGTAGAAAAGTCCGGTTGATCAGAACAATCTGGGGAACTAGATTTAGATAAACTTAGTTTTTTAGCAGCGTTATTTGAAAACGAATTTAGAAAGACTTCAGAAAGTTTAGAGCAAGTTTCAGAAGGAATATATGAGGCTTGAAATGCAACAGAAACTGAAGGTAAGACAACAGGGGTCACTTGAGAACTTTTTACTTGAACCATTTTCTGCACCGCGCTGGCATATCTAATTCCAGGTGCCGTTGAACGGGCTTTGACATTTCGCTTTTTTCTGCGTAATTTATTTGCTTCATAACTTTTTCAGAGATGACTTCCTTTTCAAATATCCAAGAGGGACACGTACGAGAAAAGGAAGCATGAAGATCTTGGCAATTTTAGCACTTTTCAACCGCAGTACAAGCAGAACTATCATGGTCCACTCCCGCCCAACGGGCACAAGTAAGAGTCCCGCGGCAGGAAGCTTTAGAATGACCTAAACGTTGGCATTTAAAACACCTTAGGGGATTCGGAATGTAATGGCGGACACCCAATTTCATGTAGAAATTGGAAATTACTTTTACAGAATCTGGTATTCAGGAGGCATGAAATGTGAGCACTAAATGCTTAGTGTCAAGAACTTGTCCGCCTTTTCATATAGTAATACGCCGGACATTAGTTACTCCTTGGCTTTGAAGTTTTTCAGTGATTTCCTCTATTGGTGTATGAAACAATTCGCCACACGAAATAACTCCTCTAGAAAAGTTATGTGCACTGACGGTAACAGGAATAGAACCAAAATTATTTATTTCCAATATAGTCTGGGCTTGCTTTCGAGTACTGACTTCGACAAGCAAGTCGCCAGAACGAAGTTTCCGCATTGAATGCACTTCCCCGAGATTTTCAGACATGGCTTTTTCTACTAAAAATGGTTAAACTGTATGGAATGTCTCGTTAGATGAAGATTTTCGTTTAACAATGAAAAAAGTATCAAAACTCTCGTGCAAAATTTTTTGTTCACTTTGACGCCCACTGAAGGGAAATTTCTTAGCTTTACCCATACACAAGATAAGAGTAATTCTGGTCCCGACAGCACCATCCACCACGGAGCCCAACAAGGGAAGGCAGTAACCGGCTCTGGAATTTCCCAGCCTCGGCACTTGCCTTAGTGCTAGCCGGAATCTATACTCTCAGGATCACCTCCAGGAACGTTGACCACCCTTAACTCCAAGCCCCAAAGAATGACCCTTTCAATTGATCCCTAGCAGACTAACCACTCAGGTGACTAGTTACCAGCCGATTGATAAACTGGGGACAGCAGTGCACCACTCGTCTAATGGGTCGCCAAGCACGGCAAACACGTGGGGGTATTTGCTGTCCATGAGAAGCAGGAAGTAAACAGAGCGGCGGCAGCTTCTCATGGAGAGCTCCCTCGCCTACCCTAGAGAGATAGAAGGATTAAGCAGAAAGCAGGAGGCGTAGAGGAGAGTAAACATAAATTGAGTAAAGATCCCTGGGTACCTCGGGATTGGGACACCCGTACTCACTTATAGTAGGTGAGCCGCTGAGGGGCCTGTAGAGGCATACAGGCAGGTAGAACAAATTTCTTTTTTCTTCTTTTTGGGGGGAGGGGGTTGAAATGTTTTGAATGCAAAATAAATTTAAAACTGTAGTATATGAATAGCATATCAATTACTCATTAAAATCAGCAATTTCATGGGAATAACTCCAACTATTTCCCTAGTTTAAAGTATTTGTTTTTTGAATAAATGATATCGGATATATTTCCATAAAATCAGTTTACGATGAACCAGAATTATTTACAACATATTTATTTATTAATATTGCTTAAATTAAATATTTCCAGAAAATGAAATAACAACGCATTTTTGTTTGCTGTTTCAAGAGAAAGAATTTCGGTATCTCATTTGGCAGAAAACTATTGTAATTTAAAAACAAATTTTATCATAATAGTACGGGGTGTGTAGTGGTAAACTTCTGCAAAAAAGTAAGTCTTTTAAGCACTTTAGCCCTAAAATTGAAGCACCTTTGTAAAAATATGCATACGTAAAATGCGTATTTTCTAAATATAATCATATAAATATATTTCTAAATATAATACATATTATATTGTAAATATGAAATTTTATAATAATGCATAATTTTTATTTAAAAAATTCTTACAAATTAATTTTAAATATTAGTTTTCTAAATTTTGATATTTATTTCTGTATTCGTACAAAATCTTCTCTAGTAAAATTATACCTTTTTGGATTAGTCAAAAGAATAGAAATGATCATAAAAATGAGAAGAAAGAAATTAAGTCAATTTCATACGATTAACAATAAAGATAAGTGATCTATTCAATATTTCTTAAAATAAAAATAAAATATCCGATAGTTACATTATTTCTGAATATGCCATAAAGATGTAGAAACTCAGCATGACCACAAATTTTGTATTCGATTTTTATATAAGCAATTAAAATCCAACATGGTTAGGGTGGTTTATTATCGTTTCTTGTTACTGAAGTGCAGTAAAGGTCTTTTTTCAACGTTTAACGTAACTGAAATTTAATGAAAACATGCTTTTTAATCTATAAGCCAAAATTCTTACTATATATATATATATATATATTGGCAAATATTTTAGGATTAATTTCCAGCATACGCTTAAAAGTATCGGAATAGCAAATTTCGATTTTAGGCGCGTCCTTTCCAATTGATTTAGGAAAAAATTTGACTCAGAACAACATTTATAACCATTATATTACATACCAAATTTGCTATATTTATGAGTTATTGCATTAACATATTTCAGAAAGTAAAGACGGATATGTGTCGAATGCCTTGTTGAATTTGACTAAAAATTTGACAGATGTTGATGCAATAGATACTGAATCTGTGCACTAAACTTTAACTATCTAGCTCTCTTCGGTTTGTACTTATTCTGTTAATTTATATTCTAAGAGTCAGAAAAACAAACAGATGCCCTCTAAACGGATGTTGCTGAAAATGTGATGGAAATATACAGGTTTGATGTGAAGACCGTTTACCAAATTTCATCTATCTAGCTCAAAGCGGGGTTTTTATTTTTATTTATTTATCAATTTTCTTTCATCTTTATCGCTGACAGACATTTTTCGAAAATTTGTTTTCAAACTCAAAGAGGTATGAAACGTAGAGATTCATAAATTCTCAATTTCGAATTATTTTGACGCTTATAATAATTTCTCTACATTTTCTGTTGAGAAAGTAAAAATGCCTATTGAAGCATTTAAAAAAAAGCGCCAGAGCGAGACAAATATGGCATTGTATTAAAATTTAACGAAACTTATCAAATGAAGAATTTCATTCCATAAACAGTCTAAAATTTTGTTAAAGTATAAATAAAAGCAAAGGAAGCATTCCCCCTTTCTCTTATTACAATTTTAACAGCTGCAGAACAGTGTGATTCTATGATTCGGAGAATAACGAAATTCGGAACGACCGAAACGGAGAACGATATCATTTTGAATTAAATTATAATAAAAAATCTTTCTTATATATTTTTTTGGTATCCAAAACTAATTTCTCAAAAATTATTTTTAAAAATTACATTCAAGCAAACAAAAGTTTTTCATATTCAGTTTGCAGGGGGAGGGGATGCTTTCTTCGTTTTCGCGAGAAAACTAAGCCCTTTTTAAGGACCTTTTCTCAAAATTAAGCACTTTTAAGGTGCTTAAAATGGTGCTTTTCAAATTTAAGCTCTTTCCATGACGCTATGCACCCTAAGTAAATTGAAAATCAAATATTACTCTTTTTTGCTTCACTGTAGTATGTATAGAGATGAAATTACAATGCAATGTAAAGATTTAGAAACTGAAGATTAATATAAAACTAGGACAAGATTTAGATAAAACTAGAGATATTTTAAGAACTAAAATTTTAAAACGTTCATTTGATATGGAAATAATAATCAACAAAAACAGTTGCTGAATGCTGTATTTAATTACTTATATTTAAAACAAATAACTAGGAACAGATTTACTATTTGATATGCTTGTATGAAACTATAGTATAGTTTACTTTAAATATACATAATTCTCAATCCTTTAAAAAGAATGTTACATGTATGCATTTTAATACTTTACAATGATAATTTATGCATCTTTAACGATTAAATCATTGTATTAAATTTCAAAGTGCATTATATGAGGCCTCATACATCTGTATAAAGCTCTCTATAAAAGGATTTCAAAATATTCATGTTCACAAGAAAAAAAGTATTCTATTTATTGGCATATTTTACCTTCATGGAAAATGAAATTTTTTGTATTGGATACACAAATTATTGAAATCACTAATTCAAACCAAATGGGAGAAAAAAAGAAAAATATGTTGAAAAATTTTGCTTTTGAAGAAATATAAAATGACTATTTAAAATTGCATTATATATATAATGCAAAATATTGAATAAAATAAAGACATGTTATTTGAAATGCCTTTTACTGAAATTTGGAAATATTTTAAAATTTTAATATTAAATAAAGTAAAAGCAGATGGTATTGAAATATTTCAATGTAAATTCACATGTATATGAGTTGCTTGATCTTGATAATTTATACTGAAAGAATTGCTATTAAGAATTGCAGAAATTGTCTTGCCATTAAAGTTTGGGAAAGACATTTGCTTGACTAATTCTGCTGCAATTGCTGTATAATAGAAATCAATGTCTGAGTCTATGTAGTTGATTTTAAAAAGTAAAAAAAAAGTCTTGATTTTTTATTTTTAAAATCAAAGTTTTCGCTTTGAATGTGTTCAATATATGAGTATTTTTTCCCCTACATATTTCATTTGAATTCAAAATAAATAAATAATTTTGAAAAAACGAGTAATGCTTATTAAGTCTTGTCATGCAGCAATTAGGTAAAATTAGTATTTAACAAGAATGTCAACAATTAGTTAGACTTAAGGGAATTAAGTGTTATTGAAACAAGGGTAAAAAAAAAGGGTAAAGAGATGAAAGTAAAATCGAGGAAATATGGATATTTTCAGCAATAAAGTTCTGATAGTTAAATATGAAGATCATTATCAAAAATGATCACTCAATACTTGTGAAAACATGATATTAATAAAAAGCATTCTTTGCATGTTTCATATGAAAAAATCACTAAAAAAATAAAATATTTTAAATAAATTCAAAAAATCCTTTATCAAAATTTAATACCTATTGGTACAAATGTACTTTAAATCATAATCATCCCACATGTTACTAAAATTTGTAAGTAATTGTAAATAGATTAACATTATCTACGTGATAAAAAGAACTATATTTTTATGATTACTATCCTACATATATTAACACTTGCTACGAAATTCTTTTATATTTTTGTGTAAATTCAAACCATTATTTTAAACGTGGTATGACAATAATTTAAAGATTAATCAGAGTAGTTCTGATATATGTTCATTGCTTATATCCGAAATGTAAACAAACACAATCCATTACGTTTGCACGATAGCCAATCACATGTAGCGGGGTACATTCGCGAGCCGGGATTGGTCAATAAGAAAAAGTGAATTTTGGTACACATTCCTGAGGAGCTGGGGTACACCTTTCCTCCCATTTTCCTCGTCCGTAGAATGAATGCCAATAGAAGATAACATTTATGAATGACCAATATTTTATTTTATCCACTGATGCACTTTCTTGGAACACACCTCCCACAAACAGTTGTGGTTGGTGGCGAAACCCTAGTGAGCTACAAATATTGTGCAATGATGTGTGATATTGATCAATATTTCCAATATTGTGTGATTATTATTTAATAAATCATAATATCGCACAATATTTTACAATATATTGCAACAGATTGTACTACCTGGGAACCTATTGATCATATGCACAAAAATTCCTATTTCATAAAGAGACGAATTCTCCCTATACCATCGCATGATAATGACTATAGCTGGAAATTATAAGCAGCTTGTTCCTTTGTATGGAAACAAGTTTTCTTTCAAACTCCACAATGTGTGTGTGGGGGGCGGTTCGTTTTCGGCTTCTTGCATATTTAAAAACTTTATTTTTAAATATAAAAAAAATATTGTACTTAGAATTTTTTTTTTATTCGTCAAATTTTAAAATGATAATGTTTAAACAATATCTTTTGAAAACCACCGGCGAATATATTGTATTTACTAATCTTGACTGTGATTATTTTAGATTTCAATTTAAAATGTCCTAAAAATATAACATAGCTGACTTCAGTCTTGAATAGCGAAAGTCCTTCTCGTACAGACTCATGTTTCAGGAAAATACCCTCCATTGTTTTCGTAAAACTTATTGGTCACAAGCAAAGAGTTTCTCATTTCACAAACAGTCCTTGATTCTAGTGTTTTAGGGATGAATATCTTACGAGCGGTTATTACGTAACCAATATCAAAAAGTCAAAAATACCAGTAATCAATACTATTCAAAAAGGGGTGGGATTCAACTCTTTACTAGTGATATTTCGATTATAGGCCTTAAATTACGATACAAAGTAACAATCAATACGATTTGTCCAATAGAAGATCTCAAACAATAATTCAATCATGCATAGGATCCATATTATTGTAATATGGATCATAATAGCGAAAATATTCACAAAATTAGGAAATATATTTTTTGTGTCTTAGAAAAAATTAAATTAAATGGTTAACAAATAATAAACTCGAAGATTTAAAGTTTAAAATTTTTTACACTCAATGTGTAATTCTAGATCTTATTAAATTTAAACTTAATATTGAAAAAAAAAACGATGTATTAATTAATAATGTAAATAACTTAAATAAAGAATTCTGTGTACTGAAATTTTTGGACATTGACTATGAAAAACGAGAGACCT
Organism: Argiope trifasciata; assembly: GCA_026543055.1. Classification (NCBI taxonomy): domain Eukaryota; kingdom Metazoa; phylum Arthropoda; class Arachnida; order Araneae; family Araneidae; genus Argiope; species Argiope trifasciata. The sequence continues at coordinate 23,489 of JAPMOQ010051608.1, forward strand.
GATACTATGCAGATTAATAAAGTTTTCTCTCCTTTAAAACATAATACAATAGTTTCCATTACATTTGGTTTTTCAGCAACTTCACAGAAAAAAATCGCAACTATAATTACGATAGTAAAAATTTAAATAAAATAAGCAAAATAGACTGCTATTGTTACAAAAAATGTATAAAGATTATGTAGATGCTGAAAAAGGGCATATAATAAAAGGGGATTTAAAAATTATAGATTCAGGTTCTTTAAGAGATCTAAGGGGAAGGAGAACTAAATTTAGACTAAGATAAAAATTATACAGTAAAAAAGTCTTAATTTTTGTCTGGCGGGATTTAGATATTTTTATTTCTAAATTGTCTAGGAAATATAATTAGCGTCCAGAGGATTTCAAAGAATGGAAAATAAGGACCTTTGCAGAAATTAAAGCAAAGTACAATGCAGGTATAGCTAGAACAAAAGAACGGGGAATTTATATTAGCAAATCATTCAAAAAAGAAATAAAAAATTTGAAAGAGAAATTTATCATTACTGTAATAGATAAATCGACAAACAATTTATGTATAATGTGTAAACATTATTATAAAGAACTATTAATCAATAAATACAATTCCAATATGACTTACGATTTAGTTAATATTAGTAAAAAGGAACTGGACAAAAGGATGTTAGTTTTCGCTAAAAAAAACTAAAATTAAAACACGCTCTTTAAACTATCCCTATTTGTTTCCAAATGTTAAAATGTATAAAAAACCAATCAAATTTAGATTCGTTACCTGTAGTACAGGCAGTTATAATTACTACATGTAGAAACATTTCTTCGAATACCTAATATTATCCTAAATAAAATTGAAGACGAAGATAGCTTTGTTGTTAATAACAAAAAAGTTTTGGAACTTTTAAAAGGTAACAAAATTTATAAAATTAATACTTTTAACTTTGAAAATTTATATACCAACCTGCCCCAGGAGAAATTAATAAATGTGTGTACTCTTATATATGATGAATATTTAAATGAAGATATCATTAATAAAAATAACTGGCTGGTTTTATGCAATTTTAATATTACCGAAAATTATACTTTCAAGGGTATTAATTTTTATAAACAAGTTAAGGGTATTCCAATGGGTACAGCTTTCTCA